>JAPKLX010000038.1:1266544-1310880 GCA_026898415.1 Leonotis leonurus | reverse complement strand
TCTACCCTATGCATATAGTGTAGGCTTTTCTAACTCTATAAAATTATATGTGCCATATGCTATTTATGTTGATTTCGAAATGATTTCAAATTGAGGAAATGTTTCAAGGTATTGTCTTGCCGAAAATGATTTATGTTTTGTATCAATGCCTATCTGGAAGAAGTTAAAGGATCTAAATAAATGAAATCGAATTCGGGTTCCAGTGGGTAAGCATCCCCGCTCGAACTAGTGTACACAAGTGAATAACCGAGAGTCGACGAGGTGTTGACCGGTTACAGTGGACCGTGAGTCGTCGAAGTGGTCGACCGGTTCGGTGCCGTAGAAGGTGGCCACCTTCTCGGTACCATAAATTAAAAGTGCAGATATGGCTTGAATACTAAAGAAAAGACTGATCAGTCAAAATACAGATTTCACAAAAATGATTTAGTGAACGTAGGTGCTTTTAAAGAAAACCCCTACGTGTCACTCTTACGGCATTGACAATTATATATGTATGTGTGTGATTTCGGGCAATGTGCCTACTGAGTACTTTTGTACTCAGCCCTGCATGTATTTATAAATGTGCAGGTTGAGACGTGATGATGGGAGCTGCTATGGCGGGCTTGTCGGTCTTTTACATAAGTCTTGGGTGTCTACGTGTCTTCATACACGTAGACTTCAGTCGATCCTTATTCCGCTGCAAGAGGTTCCATTCGTTTTGTTTGACGAATGTGTCAATTCAGAGTTAAACTCTTGTTATGAACTAAGACTCAGTTATGAAATATCCTTTCGTTCGGTTAAGTCCACAGTTTTCCTTTTATCCTTTATTTAATTAATTGTTTCATAGTCGCGTGTCCGGACTTCGCCACAAGGGCGGAGAACGGGGCGTGACATCGGATCCGCACGTCAAGAACAAGGCTAATACCAGTCGAGACTATCCAAGTAGGCTTTCTTACTCTATAAAATATGTGTGCATGATTTCAGAAGAGAATATGTTATTTTCAAAATACTGTCCTGCCATAAATGTTTTGATTTACGTATGATGCCTATCTGTTTAATTATAATCGAATTCGGGTCCCAGTAGATTAGAAATTTACTCGGACTAGTGTACACAAAGGACCGTGAGTCATCTTAGCGGGTTGGCCGGTCCAGTGTTCGTGTGAGGTGGCCACCTCCTCGGCACATAGAACTTCAGATACGGTTGATTACAAAGAACTTAGACTGCAGTCGAACATAGGATTTTCACGAGAAATAATTTTGGTGAACATAGGTGTTTTAGAGGCAAAATCCCTATGCCTCACTAATGATGGCTTGACAGTTATAATTGTATGAGTGCGATTTCGGCACGTGTGTACTGAGTACTTTTGAAACTCAGCCCTGCATGTATTTCTAAACGTGCAGGTTAAGAAGCGAAGGAGGAGGGGGGTGCTACGGCAGGCTTTTGTCGATCTCTTAGCAGTTGACTCTTGGGGGTTCTACGTGTCCTCATACATGGAGAACTTTCTTTGATCCGAATAATTTCCGCTGTTAGTTGAGATTTCTATGTAATAGACTTAAGACTTCAACTTCTTAAATGTCTGTGGTTATGTAACGAGCTTATGACCCACGTATTTCCTATGTCGATTTCGAACGATGGATTCTAATCTAAGTTGTGTGAATGTTGATCAATTCATCTTGATTCTCTTCCCCCATTCTATCCCCACTTCTTAAATCCCTCCTTTAGTTATGGTTTTCCGGATTCTACTATCCTTAGTAGGATGCGGTCGTGACAACTGCCATGCACGCGAATGGTACACATCTAAATTTTTATTTGTCTGAATTGTCGAACTTCAGCAGTAGACGCCAATTGAACAAATCTTCGGTTTCTCTTATGCCCAATTTGTAACACCCTAAATACCCAACTTAGAATATTACCTCTCTATAAATCTCTAATGCAGAAAATCATTTTACGGAAAAAAAAACATAGTGAAATAAAGTTTTGGTGAATAAATAAAAATTTTAAAGAGAAATTTAAGTTCCATTTTTTTATAATGACAAAACTCTAGTTTTGACATAATTGGAATATAATATATTAATAATGGATGTCTACGACATAAGCAGTAAAAAAATAAGTTTTAAATTTAAGGTCTCAATGCGACTCAATTAAACTAACTAAATTAAAATGATAGATCACCCTATCTCCTTCCCGTAGCTTCGCTTCTCATTTACTGACCATAAAATATTTAGAAAGAATGTGGGGCGAGTACTCTTAAGACGTATTCAGTGGTTGGGGTAGTGGAGCATTCTTTACAGTTGTCTAAACATATAATATTGCAAGAAACAAAATAACATGAATCCTTATTCTATAAACCACAAGTCCTCAAGGGAACAAGGCGAATATATGGACCAAAATCATCTATAAACCAAGTCCTCAAGGGAAAAAAATGAATATAGGAACCAAAATCATCTATAAACCACAAGTCTTCAAGGGAACAAAACGAATATAGGAACCAAAATCATCTATAAACCACAACTCCTAAAGGGAACAAGACGAGTTTAAGAACCAAAATTATCTATAAACCACAAGTACTCAAGGGAACAAAGCGAATATAGGAACATAACATCACTGTGCACAGGATCTCGAACTATGCATATAACATTACATGTATCACAAATTTACAGACTATAACATAAACATTCCCAAACACATTTAAAATCCACATATATGCAAAATATTTATGGAGTTTGAAAAGAAATTATCCACCTTGAGAATAGAGAGCACCACGATATTATAGATCACGGATCAAGCACCTAATTGTACCTCACCCAATAAAGCAAATAATTTGCTATTAATAAACCCTTACTCTAGTTAAATTAAATTTATATTTAATCTATATATATATATATATATATATATATATATATATAAAACATGAAGCATTTTAATTTTGATGACAATTTTGTAATTAATTTTAATATCAATAACAAGATTAATTATATTAAATATATTATCTCTAAATTATATCACATTTGTAAAAACAATAGGTGAATAGTTGTTTTATACGTTTTCGGTCTCGTTTCTATTGTGCTTTTGGTCTTATAATGTTTATTTTTGTCGTTCAAGTTGATGTTTTGGTTTTCTATATGCTACATTGTAGGTGAGAATCGATAAAAATGATTAACGAGACTTGACAAGAGAAACGAGATGAAAAGACGAAGAAAATGGCGGAAATTGCACACTTGTCCGAGAATGGACCTAGCGGGCGCTAGCCCCTAGCGCTCGCTAGGTCAAGAAGCTGAAGCAGGGCAGAACAAGGGGCTAGCGACCGCTACCCCCTAGCGGCCGCTGGCCCTTTGCACGGTGAACCAAGACAGAGCACTAGGGTAGCGAGCGCTATCCCCTAGCGCTCGCTACCCCTCTTCAACATTTGGCAAGACAGAACCTGGGGGTAGCGAAGGCTACCCCCTAGCGCTCGCTAGCTTGACGGATTTTCTTCCCCTATTTAAACCTGCACACGCGATTTCAGACGGGCACTCTTCTTCGTGATTCTTCGCTTTAATTTTTCTAGGGTTTAGACCACAAGAAAAAACATTACTAGTCTAGATTTTCCATTCTGTTGTTCGTTTTTCCAATTTCATTGAGGATTCGTTCGTGATTCAAACCCGGTATTCTTTAATGCATTATTTCCCTTTTCAATTCGTGAGTTCTTTTACTGCTTTCTTTATTGCTTTATGATTTCTTTTCTTCTTGTTCTTTTCTTGATTAATTCACAATTCGTTAATCCAAACCTTTCAATCATGTTAATTAATCAATTCAAGGCATGTTTAAATTTAGTTTCTTTAATTCTTCGTTCTTAGATTTATAATTTAATTGCTTTATTAATTTTGGCTACCTCGTATTTTAAATTATTTAATTTTATCGCCTAGATAGATTAATTAGATTAGTTAAAAATCAAAACCCCTTCTTTTAATTGCTTTCTGTTCGTAAATTAAGCCCTGCTTAGCATTCCTTGAGAATACGACTTAGGGTCAACTTATTAATCTATAACGAACTCGTTCTCTTGCAAGTAACTTAATAAAATAAGTTGAAACAATAGTGTTTATATATTACATCTTAATAAAATAACTATCAACTTTCTTTTGCCTGTAATTATATTATTTTCTTTCAAAAATATTTTATTTCGTTTGGAAAAATATATACGATCTACATCTTAAATTAAAGATCGTGAAAAAATATTTAATTTGATATATGATATATAGAAAATAAATTTAATATTAACAATTTATAACCATTTAAAATATTGAAATACTTATATATCTATATATATACACACACGTTAGGTTAATATGGAAAATAAATAATACATGAAAAATGAGAATCAATCTATTATAAATACACACATGTGATCTACAATTATAGAGATTGTTATATGTGAATTTTGTAAATATAAATCATTTTCAAATATTATATCCTTATTAATATTGTGCAGTAGTCCAAAAAAAAAAAGAAATGTTTGTGTTCTCATTTAAGTATTTTTATTTTTAAATAAAAACTACTAACAAAAAAATAAAATAATAAACATTGACTATATAAAATTTTATTGAAGCCATTTTATAGTTAGAGAAATATACTACTCCCTCCGTCCCAGATGAATTGTCTCGTTTTTCACTTTCGGGTGTCCCAGATCAATTGTCCCGTTTCCTTTTATGGGCATAAATTAGGTGTTTTAATTATGCTTAGGGGTTTTAATTATGTTTCTTAATCCTAATTCCTTAACCCCTAACACCTATTCATGGAAACCCTAAATTATTCTATCCGCCTCCCTTCTCTCTCTACTTGCTCACTCTCTCTCTTTCTCTCTGTGAGATTCTCGCCTCTCCTCTCGAACCCTATCTGCTACCATTCAATCTCCTTCCACCGTGATGAACCCATACTTATCTGAAGCCGATGATGATGATTCGATGCAAGAGAATGTGTTTGGAGGCGGTTGTTGCTGCGGTGACGATTCATATGTCGATTCGCCACCCGCCGCCTTAGATCTTCCACACTCGCTCCATTCATGTGTTCATACGTCGATTACCATCGTGGATCTTCCAGATCTACACCGATCTGAGGCTGATGATGTTCGATCTCTTCCAGATGTACACAGATCTAAGGTTGCTCCTTTCATATCTCGACTTTCTTGTTGTCTTTTCCACTACCACCACCCAGTGACTTTCACATCCGAAGTTTCTACTTTCAGATGTCCACCCCATACCCTTCCATTGTTGCCCTGCTCTGAGGCTGAAGATGAGCTGCGCTGCTCTGAGGCTAAAGATGAAGTTGGTGTTGTCTCCGGTGGTGGAGGGTTGTGCGAGCTGTGGGGTTCAGAATCCATGTCTTATCCTGAGACTCCTTACTTCCCCACAGAGAGTGAAATAGATAGGGGGTGCAATGGATGCATGAGAGGGGGCTGGAGGATTATGTGAGAGGGTTGGACCCGGATTCTGTCCCTATGATGAAAATCTTGATTCCCTTACTGTGTAAGCGGGTGAACTCTTTCCCTTATCCTGCTTCTATGTGATGATATGTTATTCTGATGTTGGCTATGTGTTGTATGTGATGTTGGCTTCTGAAGCGGGAGAACTCTGTCCCTATGTTTGTATGTGATGTTGCATGTGTTGTTGGCTATCTGATGTTGGCTATATGTTGTTGGCTATCTGATGATGGTTGTTTGATGTTGGCTATGTGATGTTGGCTATTCGATTGTTGGCTATCTGATGTTTCCTGTCTGATGTTGGCTATCTGTTGTTGGAAGATGTTGGTTACGTGATGAGATGATGTGTATTTTCTCATTAGTTGTTCTTAGAAGGCTGGAGATATTTTTTATGTGATGAGAAGCTGGTTTGAGTGTATTAGTTGATTGGTGTGATGCATGGTATCTGTGTGGGTTTGGATATGCTGATTATGATGTTGGTTATGAAGCTCTGTTCTTATTTAGTGACTGTGTGAATGATGTGTGAATGGATGATGATGATATCTTACAAAAAAACTTCAAAACTACTTTTACTACACTTGTGATATCTGAGTCCAAAAAATCACATGTCTAAACTTTTGTTATGCAGTGTACAATTTTCAAAAAACAAAGACAGAGTTTCAAAATCATACTCTATGCCTTGCATGTCTAAACTACTGTCTGCACACTAGCATCCCCAAGAACTGATTTGCACACTTGCATCCCCAAAAACTGATCTGCACACTTGCATCCCCAAAAGCTGATCTTCACACTTCATGTTTCTTGTTGAATCCCCAACATTTGCATAACATCTTCAATCCCATCCACAATTCCTGCAGCCCTTAGATAGTCCACACACTCTTTCACCAAGTCTATAGGAATCTCTAGATTTATAGGCAGTCTATTTTCTCTCATTAAAGTCCCTTTCTTCATGTGAGGCAGTTTGTAGGAGTTGTGGTCTCTGACCTTTAGTATCTCAACCATGCAGCCTTGTAAACTTAAGAAAACAGCATTAAGAGTGTGTGCAGTGAGCATTTCAAAAGAGTTTATAACAGCATTAACTAACTCATCAACATTCTTGCATGAACTTTCAGTTTGCAAACTTTGAATAGCTCTAAACCAACCCAAGTAATTCACATTTGTATCTGGTGAATTGGGTGGTTGATGAGTTAATGTGATTTGAAAACCATCACGTGTGGCAGCATCTCTGAATTCAGGATCCTTGTCCTTTATGTGGGGTTTGACATTATCTTGTTGAATGTATATAATCTTGCTTGCTTGTGCTGGCCATTTACATTTTATAGCTGGTAAGATCTGAATATTCCACATAAAGTAAAGACTAAAATAAGACAAATGTGAATAAAATGAAATCTGAAATAAACTAATGTACACGTGATGTAATCTGAAATCCATACATTTTCAGATTACAATTCATACAATCACTTTGTGACATCCATACCTTATTGATTAAACAATCTTTGATAACTTCTTTAGTGATAGAAGCTATAGGTTTTGTCTCCATTGTTCCAGCAGCCCTATTTTTGCTCCTTCTTTTAGCTGGCACACTTTCTGTGAATGGAAAGATACCAATCTTTCCATCAAATAGGACACTACCATCATCATTGAATAGTGATCTGCACACAGCACACATGAACATGACTTTTGTGATGAACTTCTTGCTTTTGCATGATCTGTGTGGATCCTCCTCATCTGGGGTTAAGTAGAATCTGTGTGACGTTTTGGACATGTAAAACCACTTCTCGTCTATGTGAACTATGTTCTCCATGCTTCTGAATTTTAGCACCTTCTGCACTCTATCATACTCTATTGCATCTAATGAAAAACGTAGCCTTAACAGCTTGTTTGGAGCTGTTAAGTCAGGCTTGATTGCATTTGAATGAGACCTGATCAGCCCCTTGTTAACCCATCTTCCAACTACACTTTTGCTGCAATTTATTCCCGTAGCTAACCTTCGTATTCTACTGCGTTTGAATAGCTCCAAACTTGTAATAAGATCCATGTCTATCTCTATTATCTTTCTTTTCACACTGAATCTTTTGTTTGGAATCTGCACTAACTGACCTGCTTCTGTTTGCTTCTTCGTTTCAGCCCAAATACGACTGATAGTCCTTCGGTTGCATCCCCACGTGTTGGCTGCCTCGTTCAACTTGCCTCTCTTGGGTTTGCCGTTTTGTAGATCTAGAAGGAGAAATTGGACGATGGATGCTTTTGTTTCGGTTGATAGATCTTTGCTCAGTCCCATTTTTTAAGAGGATTGTTTATGTAAGAGAAAGACTTGTGTAGTTGTGTGGATTATGGATTGGATGTTTCTCTATTATAAGAGTTGTAAGTTTCAAATTTTGGCAAAATTGGTGATTGTTATGAAAATTTGAAAATTTGGCATATTTCCCTCTTAATTTTGAGAATTTTGAGAATTAATTTTTAGATTTAATTTTTTAATTTTCAGCTTTTATCATTTGCAATTGATTCTAAGATTTTCAAATTGCAAAATTCAATTTATGTTATGATTAAAATTTTGTTACGATAAAAAATGCACAATGTTTTCAAATTAAATTTTTTTCAAAAATAGAAAGAAAAAAAAATCATTACTAAAAAATTTGATGATTTTTTTCTAAGTGTAAAAAAAGATAAGAGAAAGTAAGATGAGTGAGAAAGTAGTTGGTAATTACAAAAAGGTAGGTAAAATGTAGTAGGATGTAATTAAGAGGATAATAAATTGTGTATTGGTATGCGAGCCAAAAGTAAATGGGACAATTGAGGTGGGACGGAGGGAGTATAAAAATAATAAAATTTCACCAAACAAGGAATAAATTAGTTATATATATATTTAGTATAATTATTATATTTTAATATTTTAATTTATAAAATAATTAATTTTAACCATCAATTTTAATAAAGTAAGCATCCCAAGTATAATTTTAGTTAATACATGTGAAACTAATTATATTTGATCTTTTCAATATATATATATATATATATATATATATATATATGATACAATTCATATACAAAGTGACTTTTGGGTATAAAATAGGAAGTGATCCCAACCATTTATTTTAGTAGATCAACGGTTATGATCTATTCAAATTTATTAATTTTTAAATACATTAAAATAATCCAAAAATATTATGATAAGGACATTTATGTAATTAAACTGGATAGAGAAAATAATCAATCCCACGAATTAAAGTAATAGTGGTTATATTAAAGAGAGAGAAAAAAAGACTTAATAGAAGTCGGTTATTGATGGCCACGACGATTTTGCTACGGCAAGGAGGAGGAGGATAGATTGCCGTCGACTCAGCGCCGCTGTTGGTGGTGGCGTCGCTGCTTTGTTTTAATTACGTTGTTGATAACACAACAATTTTGCATTGAACCAGACTACAGTTTTACATTACGAAATTGAACAATATATATTATCATTTGAGTTCAATTACTCTGTACATGAATTACTTCAGTTACATTGTTGCATTGATAATTATGTTGATAATTTTCATTGAGAAAGAATTGATGGAAGGGGCAGTGAATTCACGGCGGGTAGATTTGTTTTAATTACGTTGTTGCATTGATAACACGACAATTTGCATTGAACCAGGCTACAGTTTTGCATTACTTCAGTTACATTGTTGCATTGATAATTACGTTATTGCATTGTTGGTAAGCGTGATGGAAGGGGCGGTGAATTCATGACAAATATGTTTGTTTTAATTACATTGGTGCATTGATAACACGATAATTTGCATTGAACCAGGCTACAGTTTTGCATTACTTCAGTTACATTGTTGCATTGATAATTACGTTGATGCATTGTTGGTAAATATGGAAGATTTTTTGGCAAAAAGAATAAGATTTTTGGGTGGTTGCGTGATAATGGTAACTTACCATATCAGTTGTTAAAGATGAGATAAGATTTTTCAAATTAATGCTATCAACCGACACATTCATTTTGACTATATAACCCTTGTGCATTGCAAATTTGCGATGCAACACGCCTAATAACCATTTTCCCTAAATTTCAGGATTAAATCTACACCATTAGATCTAATGCAATAAATAGACATGATTACTTCATATTTTATATCTAAAAGTCACTTTTTACCTGAACTCAACCTTATATATACATACATACATACATACATATATATATATATATAGTTGGAGTCATATTAAAAAGAAATTGTGTATGAGAAACAAGTAAGAATCTAAGCTACCACCAGTGTATAAGCAATGATTAGTATTAATTAAATCTAATTTAAATAATTTTCATCATTGTAGAAGTACATAAGTTTTTTTTAGAGTAATTATATAAAATAGTCAAAAAAGATTGTAAAATACAAATAATAGCCACCAACAAAATAATATTTAAATTCTAGCAATTTATAAATTTCTTGTAATAAAATACCCTTATAATTATATTTTACATTTCTCAGCATGAATATTATGAATTGTGTCGAATCGTACTATTCATATGTGATAATTTTATTAAACTATACATGTGTATGAATCATATGAATGAATATTATTCACACCTTTCGTACCATTAGTACCATTCATACAATTAAATTTAAGTATAAGAGTATTTATAGTAATTCACGTTCAAAATGACTATAATTTAAATAGTTTTATGTTTGTGGCTATTTTTTATCTTCTACAATCTTTTGTGGCTAGTTTGTATAATTAACACTTTTTTTTTAATGAAAGTTAATTTGCAGTGAAAATTAGTCATTGATTTGTTAAAAATAGATGGTTGAGATATTTTTTCATTTTTCACACGATAGCAATTCTTTTTTACATGAATAAAAACGTCTATATGAGTTATATATATAAACCTCTATAAATGGTGTTTGAAAAATGATAAAAAAGAATTCAATACATTCAATTGGAACATGAAAGTTGATTTTAAATGCACATGACTCTGTCTCTCTCTCTCTATATATAGATATATAGTTTTAAATTTATCACTCATTTAAATAATACAAAAAAAATTGTTAAATTGTTAAAGATTGACAAGAATCGATAAATTATGAATAGAAAACAAGAGATTTTGAAAATTAATATCTTATCAACTTTATCTATCATATATGTTAAATCAACCAATCCGTAAATACATTAGATTTTCCAAATAAAATTTCGAATAGATTCGTTAATTATACATTTATCCGTTAACTTGATATTGAATTATATGTTATTACTAAATTAACATTAAACTCAATAAATTATATTTATCTTATATTTCTTTATATGCTTATACATGATGTATAATAAATTATATATATATAGTTTTAACAATCATGCTCTGTTAAAATTGTGAAAATTGCTACTCTTTTCTTTTTCTATTTGAATTTGTAAGTACAAATTTACAATATGTTTGAAGGGGATTTTATTAGTTAAACAACTCTATTACAAATTTTTTGCATGTAAAACTATTTTATAATTATATAATTTAAATTGTAATATAATTAAAATTAATTTTATTATTTTTAAAAATTAATTCTCACCGTGCATCGCACACGAGTGCACAAACTAGTTATATAAATATAAGCAACAAACGTGTTCGCTTACTAACTCAAAACTAACTGTAGGCGAACTTTTAAAAAAGAACTTCATTTCTTTAACGGCCACAGTAACTTTATTTTAGGAACATCAAAAGTTATAATTACATTATAAACATCCCATTATATGATAGTACTTGCTTAGAATTACACATTATTTACTAGCCATAGGCATACGTAGATTAATAGCCACTAAAAATCTAATTATGATTTTAAGAAAATTAATTACGTAGGTTAATAGCTCCTTTTGTTTATTATAATTGGATTTTCATGACATAAACTAAAACAAAAATCGTTAATACCATAATATATATACACAACTTAATAAGTTCTCAAAATTATAAACATTTTAAACTTTCTGTACGTATACAAACATATCTATAAATAATGAAAATTAAGGTTAATAAAATAAAAGAGTTTGGCACCCAATACCTATAGCTGTACCTCTACGCAACCTTAAAATTTTAATTTCAAAATACAATGAAAGTATGTATTCCCTCCGTCCCGGTAAACATGACACAGTTTATATTTATTTAAATGTATTAAAATAATAAATTGTGTCAAGTTTATTAGCACAGAAGTAGAAGTAGTACTATTTTGCTGAGTTCTTAAATACGTATGGTCTAAGTTATTCTCAGGCCAAAAATCTCCTACCATCTTTTACCATAAATAAAAAAATAAAAATTAATCTGCTCTAACTCATGAAAGGCATAGGAAAAATATAAAATATGTGTGTATGGGAAATAGTAAACTAAAGAAGAGAATCAACCATGGTACATGGCACTCTAAATAAATAGCCTGATGCGATAGTTGTTATCTAGAAAAAAAAGAATTTACGGTCTTCATAAATAATACTCCCTCTATCCATGAAAGTATATATCATGGAGGAGTGACACGAGTATTAAGAAAAACTATGATTTATATGATAATTTTGTAAATATTAAGATGTGATGTGATATATTGTGTTGGAAAATGTGTGGGTTCATGTATTAAAAAGAAAACAATACACTCTTTGTCGATAACCCGTTTAGGTAATAATAATATAATTATCATGAACGGAGGGAGTATAATTATAACAAAAAAATTTGTAAATTTACGTATTAACATAATATTATTTATTTCAAACCTTGATTATACTAGACTGGATGAAGGACCTTGAAGATCTTGGAGCTAATTATTTTTTTGAAGACTATCTTTCTACCGTTGTGAAGAAGAATATGAATGGGGGTTTTATAGTTGAAAGTAGGGTTGATGGGTTCATGGGCTTTTTTTTTTTTTGAGAATTTATTAATTTGTTAATCTATAACTAAAGTCTAAACTATCTATAAAAAAATCCCTAAAAATCCTTTCTACTAACTAGGTAAAATTTAATTTCTCTCTCCTCCTATCTTTTGCTATATATTATCATCATAAATATATATATAAATCAATCATTTTAAAACTTAGGTGTATAGAGTATTACAACCCTACCTACTTAAATAAAATTTCATCCTCGAAATTTGTATTACCTTGTGATACCAGAGATGAATACTTAGCTAAAACTTCATCCTCGCGTTCTCAAGTAGCTTCCTCAACTCCATGGCGACTCCATTGAACACGTATTAATGTCACATTCTTATTCCTTAGCTCGTGCATTTTTCGATCTAAGATTGCTATTGACACCTCTTCATATGTTAAATTTTTGTTGAAAGATACTTCTTGACTTGGATCGTACAAGTACTTCCTCAACATTAATACATGGAATACATTGTGCACTATTGAAAGATTCCGTGGAAGAGCTAGCCAATAAGCCACATCTCCAATTCTTTCCAAAATCTCAAAAGGTCCGACAAATCGAGGCCTTAACTTTCATTTCTTACCAAATCTTAGAACTCCCTTCAACGGTGAAACTTTCAAGAGCACCTTATCTTCAAATTCGAAATGTAAATCCTTTCTCATTTTTATCGGCGTATGACTTTTGCCGATCTTGAGCAACCTTAATTCTATCATAGATCTCTCTAATCACTTCTATTGTCTTTTCTATCATAGCAGGCCCTAACATTCTCTTCTCGCCAACCTCATCCTAATAGATTGATGATCGACATTTTCTTCCATAAAGTGCTTCATACAGGGTCATACCAATACTGAAATGATAACTATTATTATAAGAAAACTCGATCAACGGCAAGAGCGTTTCCCAATTTGCTCCAATATCCAATATGCAAGTCTGTAACATATCTTCCAAAGTTCGAATTGTCCTTTCTGATTGACCGTCCATTTGAGGACGATAAGCAGTCGAGAATTTCAATCTAGTGCCCAATGCCTTGTGCAGACTTTCCCAAAACCTTGATGTGAACCGCAGGTCTCCATCAGACACTATAGATTTAGGAACTCCATGAAGTTGAACTATCTCTCAAACATAAGACTGTGCTAACTGCTCCATCGAGTAAGTCATTCGAACAGGTACAAAGTGTGCAGATTTAGTTAAGCGATCTACAATAACCCACACTGCATCATTATTCCTCATTGTCCTAGGAAGTCGGACTACAAAGTCCATAATAATATGCTCCCACTTCCATTATGGTATCTCCAAGGATTTAAGCAGACCTGAGGGTCTTCGGTGTTTGACTTTTACTTGTTGGCATACTAAGCATCGTTCCACATATTCTGCTATCGATGTCTTCATTCCCCACCAACAAAAGGTCTTCTTTAAGTCTTAATACATCTTTGTACTTCCCGGGTGTGCTGTGTACATAGTCCGATGTGATTCATTTAAATTTTCTTTTCTCAATCCTTCATCTCCTGGCACAAAAATTCTCTCTCCATACAACAATGCTCCATCTTCTGAAACTGTCAATCCTTTCGAATCGTCAGAAACTTCTCTTGCTCTCATCTTTTCCAAAACCATCCTTTCGTTGAGCAACTTTTATTCTATCCCGAAGTGTTGGTTGAACTACCAAAGCTGCAATAATGACATCTGCTGCATTGGAGTTAGGCACCACTTCCAGATTCATTCTGGCGAACTCCTTAACCAAATCTTCTTGTTGAGTTAATGCCTTAACCGGGTTCATGTTTCTCTATCTGCTTAGTGTATCAACTACTACATTCGCCTTTCCTGGATGATATAAAATCTTGTAATCGTAATCCTTCAGTAATTCCAACCATCTACGTTGCCTCATGTTTAGTTCCTTTTGGGTAAAGAAATACTTCAAGCTCTTGTGATCCGTGTAGACCTCACATTTTCCTCCATATAGATAATGTCTCCAAATCTTCAAAGCATGTACTACTACTGCTAGCTCCAAATCATGAGTCGGATAGTTTTGTTCATGTGACTTCAGTTGTCGTGAAGCATAAGCAATTACTTTCCCTTCTTGCATTAAAATGCATCTTAATCCCTGTTTCGCCGCGTCACTATAAATCACATATAATATTTCGCTAGACCAAGAAAATTTCTTATCTCCGCATAATTGACGGTACCTTCTAATTTCTTAGTGTTTCCACCTTGACGGGATCCACTATTCCTTTTGTAGTTACTACATGTCCAAAAATACCATTGAGTTGGCTGCCAATCAGCCCAAATTCAATTAACGTGTTTCAACCATAAAATTATTAAATTCATGTTCTAATGTTGCCTACAAATACAATTCTAATATGAACGTTAACAAACAATAATATAATAAGGAATAAAATTAACTAACAAATAATCAAATGCCAAATTTACTTGGGAATAAATCACATTTTTATATCACAAATTTTCTCTTCGTGTGGCTCGGATACAACTTATAATTTTCAATTAGTTTTGCTTGAAATGTCGTCATATAAAAATCAATCGTCAATAAATAAAATATTTGATTAGATCATAAAATAATAATTTAAGGAAATAATTGAAATTACCTATGTACGTAAAATAATCTTCATCCAACTTGAGCATCAACTTGAAATCCCCAACAGACAAATTAACCTCACTTTCGGTGAGTGTTATGCCGTTTCCAAAGGTTTATGTTCCATTATTTATGGAACGTTTCATTATTATATTACACTTAATTAAATATAAAACGTGTCAGATTAATGAGACGAAGGGAGTACAATAGTGAGGATGCAAATACTGTTGGAAATTGATCAATATCTACATCCACCACTCGTTCACGTAAGCGGGGGATGCTCATTTGCCAGCGGTATGAGGTGTTTCAATCTCAGAACAATATATAAGCTCTGTAAACGTAAATACCGCTGGTTAGAACTGTACAAAATGCATCCACCGCTCTTTAGCCATGCAAGTGGTAGATCCATTTTTTCCAATCATTTCCATATTTTCTAGTTCACAAGGCTATATGCTAGAGTTATATGCAAATACCGTATGAAAAATACCAATACAACGCATCTACCGTGTGATTTTATATACAGTTTTTTGGTGTTTTAATGGTAATTAACTGAATTTCTTGTGGTACATCTTCATCGGTGTCACCCATGCATTCTAAGCTGTGCGGTGAGAGGTTTCTAAGCGTTGCCAGAAGTGCTACGGACGGTGGTGGCTTTCTACCGTGCATTTAGCGGTGGGAGGGAATGAAGAGAGAGTTGGGAGAGAAGGTGCTTACTTACGTGGAGAGAGAAAGAGGAGACGTGGAGAGAGTAAGAGTGGGGTGTTGGGGGATTTGGGGTAGGTGAGTATATAGTATAGAAGTTTGAAAAAATAAAAACATAATTATTAAAGTAGTTAGAGTTTGGTATGTGGTAAAAAAGTGAGTATGTTTTGTACAGGGTTAATATGTAAATATACTCATTTTCTTAAAATAAAAAAATATTCATTTAAAATAAAATATGAAAACTACTCACTTTATATGATAACGTATTCATGTAAAATAATTTTTATTTTTTATTTAAATGAGTATTTTTATTTTCTTATTTATTAAAATAAGTATTTTAGCATTTACCCCTTTCATACGTGTTTTATGTTTTGAGTATTTTTCATATATAATATTTGTATCGTGGATACTTTAAATTTTCTCCCAGTATAATTTTAGATTATTTAAAGTTTGAAGCTTTAACCGACACATAAATTTGAGAGTAAATCATCTGCTTGAGCTCAGAAATCACAACTAGACTAAACCTGTAAACTGTAATATCAAATCAAAGTAGAAGATGTCGTCGACGACCAGCACCACCTTCTTCACTAAATCGTCGGCTTCTCTCCAGCGGCGCCAAAATCTGCTCCTCTCTTCCCCGCCTCCGGCATCTCTGTTCAAGGTTCCCATTCCTCTCCGACTTTTTCTCTTTCTATTACTACTGAGATCATCCATCAGTCCGACTCCTCGTCATTGTTGTAGAACGGAGTTTGCAAGCAACGATTCGTGCTGCTTAAGGTGAGCTCTGGTTCGGAAGGGAGCAAACTCACCGCCAAGTCCGAAACCGATACGGCGTCGTTTTCAGCAGTCCTTGATGAGAATGACAGAGTCATTTCAACGTACAGATGGTGCGCGAAACTCCCCTCTGGAGAAGTTAATTCTGGATTCATGTGGAAGAGTTTGGGGATCGAGAAGATTCAGAAAATTTTGGGTTCAAAGTTATGCATTGCGAGCTTGGCTGTTATTCTCTTAACCGCATCGAATAATGCGGTTCTACCTGTTTCTTCAAGGTAACCCACTACTATTTTACATACACAATGCCTTTAGTTTAGTGTTATTGATCGGTAAGTTAGTTTCACTTTTCAATTAAAAAGTCTTCAGAGTTTTGGAAATGGAGCGGCAATATCAAGATTCAGTCCTGTTCTGACCTCTAATGGAAGAAGACAAGTAGACACACACATAGAGATAATTTAAAGGGAACTCTTAATCTTGTTTGATGAACTGATACAAACAGCATTGAAATGTATTAAGATACATCAGTTATGATAATTTGTAGACCCATTTTAGTTTACGAAATTGTTGTTCGGGCATCTGCCTACTTGATATTGGTATTTGAATGTCTTGTATAACCATGATCCGTGGCTTAACTGTAGTGCTATTTACTCATTTTGTACACACTACACACTAAATTGAGACGCGGAAAAGTATTTTCTGACAAACTTGAGGACTATAAAGCTTTTTAAGCAACCAAAAGGTTAATTAATTGTATATGCAGCGATAATCATGTACTTGCTATTGCTATTTCATGAATTCACTTGAGATGCACATTCACATGGAAAACTTGGATATTTCTTTCCAGCACATATGTCATAGCATCAACGCTCCTGATGTATCCTCTGGGTTCATATCAAATTTGGCTATTGAAAATATATTATGCTAAGACTCACATGTGAAGTTCGTAATCATTCCATGCTGCATTTGATCTCATGCACCCCATAATCTAAAGTATTGAGTTATTTCTCATGTATTTTGACAGCTTGGCTGCAACAGAATTACCATATGTAGAAAAAGAGATCAGAAATGAGTCCAGTCCTTTGGCCATTTCTCTTGCAAAACACTTGCGCTCTATTGGAGCGCGTCTTTACGGGGCCTTTTGGTGTTCACATTGTGTGCATCAGAAAGAGGTAATTTCCCTTCTTTCATGTTGTTTGACTTGGATCTGCGATTCTGCACTATAAAAAAATTGTGATTTATTATCCTCCGAACTCAACTGTAAAACATAAAAATTAGAAAATGTGCCAAAACTCGGAAAAGGATTTTCTATACTCTTAAAATAGTTATAGGGGAAATCAAGCAACCTACACATTTCTGCAATTATCCAATGTTTTTTCTTCTGAAAGTCTCTATATTCAAGTCCAATGGGCCAATTTTTTTTAAAATGCTTCAAGTATTTCATGTGTAACATAACTGATGCTTTTAAGAGGAAAAATAACTTTCAGGTTTAATTGAAATAGAATAACAGAATTCAAAATACGAAATGTGGTTCTTTACATTGACTTCTACACCAGCTATTTGGACATGCAATGTCTTTATTAATGTGCTTTTGCTCCTTTTTTATTTTTGTACTGCATACGTGACAGATTTTTGGGCGTGAAGCAGCTAATCTATTAGATTCTGTAGAGTGCTATCCAGATGGAGTACGGCAGGGAACTAAAATGGCTCAAGCCTGTTATGATATTGACCTCAAATATTTTCCATCCTGGGTAATAAATGGCGAGGTACGAACTTCTCTTCATCCGAGCAAGATCTTTCCGTCATCTATGTTTTCATATTTGGCTGCATCTCCTCAAGGAGTTCTTGTGTGTTTATGTCAAAAAATACACATCATGGAATACTTTATTCTATTATTCAGCTTTCTTTCAGCTAGTTTGCAGAGAAAAGTAAATTACTAGTGTACAGTGTGCATATCTATAAGAAAAAATCATAACGAAAACGCTCACCCGCCCGTTGCAGGCGAAGTTAATACGTCCGCGAACGATATAACATGTCTCATAGATAAATATTAAAATTTTAATAAAAAATTTATTAATTCTTACTTTTTGACTAGGGATAGTTTAATATTATTCAATATACAATAATAAAAAAACCAAAATAAATGATATTTATAATGAGTTGCATGATGATGTGGCAATGCCACATTAGCTGTGGGCACATTAAGAGGTGCCCGCCATCATAATACCATTAGCATTACCTTTTTGTGATTAATAATTGCTCCAATTTGCGCATAACTTGAAAAAGGCTTTATGTAGTTTTTAGATGCCTCATTTACTGATATGACTGCAGGTTTTTGATGGAGAGAAACCATTGAACGAACTTGCTAAATTATCTGGTTTCAAACTTGAAGATTTGAGTGAATGAAACATAAGATTTTTCTCTTTTATTGCTTTGCTTTTATGATTCTCAAATAATGGTGTGTAACAGTTGTTGCTACACATGCCCTTTTATCAAGTACTAACATGAATCAATATTCGTCCTACTGCAAACTTACTAGGATCAGCTTATTTGTAGTATCCTTTGTTGCATTTTTCATAAGAACAGTCCCTTTTCCAAGAACCAAACGGCATTGTTTTAGCTGACAGAGCTCGTATATCACTACCGTAAAAGCTTGATACGGTTTCTGTGGGTCATACTATGATTAGTGCAGTGAGTACTAATCAATTTCACATCGTATTTTGTTCTCATATTTTATGTTATCTGTAGATGGTATACATATATAATTCTATAACACAGTGGCATATTATTAGAAAAGTATAACAATGCTCAAAATACATCGTACAAAACACCAACTTACATACTGTAGCAAAAGCTTGCAAGTGCACACACAGAATACATTACAGAACTATAAATAACAATAACAACTATCCATTTCTAAATAGACAGATGTATTTCACCAAGTGTAGCATCTATAGAACAGAGATCGAAATAAAGGAATACAAAATGGAAAACAACACATATGTAAAATATCAATAAAAAGTTTAGTTTTTAGGTGGTGGGGCAAGGCCAAAGCTAGGAATGAAAGGGATTTTTGGGAAGCTTGTGGGAATTGAAGGCATGGGGGGCAATGTGGGGAACTTGGGAATGGTTGGCATCATTGGAATCGATGATACTGGTGGGAAACTCGACGTAGGAAACGTCGATGGGATCATGGGCATCCCCGGAATCATTGGCATCCCTGGTATCATTGGCATCCCTGGAATCGACTGCAATAGATGACGGGCAGCGTGACATTTCTTGGTATGGCTCGTGATCACAACAAGAATCATGAAGCAAATGTATATGGATTTTGACATGATTTAAGTTCAAGAACAGAAGAATGAGAGTTTTATGCTTTGATTGTCGTAAGGAAATGGGGTGATTTGTTTGAGGTATTTATAGAGCAAATTTGATGTATGTTATTAATTTGGACCTAGTTTGTCACAACAATGTTGGTGGAAATAAGTTGAGTTTGGTTGTGACTTGGCATGTACATATGTTGGCTTCTCGTAATTAGGAGATAATTATTGTTTTCAGCCAGTTAAAATATTACTATGCCCGAAAATAATCGTCCACAGCGGGGCGAAGTTAATACTTTCACAAACGATAGGACATGTTTTGTAAATAAATATTAAAAAAATTTAATATTTTTTTTATTAATTCTCACATTTCGACTAGGATTTATTGATTCAATACAAAATAAAAAAAGAAGAAAAATTCTACTAAATCGTATGCTAATGCGTCATTGCCACATCAGCAGTGAGCGCGTTAAATTGTGTCCATCGTGGGCGGTGAAATGGTCATAATATTATATATACCATGTTGTTTGCTTATTTCATATTTGAGTTAATTTTACAAATATATTTCTTTATATAATTAGACAATTATTTTTATTACAATTATGTTTTCTATTTCATATAAAATGATTTTTAATTGTCCATATTAGTTTGCAATCTTCTCTGCTACAAGATGTTATTTAATTAATTTAAGGTAGATTGATAAAATATTTTGGTGAATTAATATTGTTGTAAATTGTAGTAATAGATTGTGTAGGTGTGATGCATTGGCAGGAATAGGATAGATAATTAGGGGGGAAGTTGATAAACGACCTTGGCGACAAAGTGTACATACATACATACTTTATTTTGAGTTGATGACTATCAACAATCTGATGTCATATTATTGATTCTGAATTATTAATTTAGTCAATTACTAGGTAGATATATCAAATTAAATTAATAAAAATGTCGAACAAAGTCAAAGAAAGAAGCTCAACTTAGGAGAAGGCAAGAGGCTGAGTGCAAGCATTTTGGAAATAATGCAGATTATACAAGAATTATTGATGGTCTGTATGAGAGCATGAGACTCGTATCAGATGAGAAGGCTAAAGAAGACATAGAAACAAGAGAGTCTCTAAGTAATATGTAGTCATTGATCTGTAATCCATGCAATTTCAATGCTCTAGCTGTAATCTCATATTTCCTGTCTTGTAATTAGCTAACATTCTAATGGAACATATTATTTTGAACAATCTGATCACAATGACATGCTGTCTAGGCTCTGCTTTCTTATTAACTTTCTTTTATTGTTATACATTATAACAATCAATGTGATTAGTTCTAAAATCTTAACAAATATTTTCTTAAGATAACTTGTATAGTGTGGTTTCAACGTCATTAAAAATGAGTAAATTGTTAGGAATCATTAATGATAAGTTGATTAGATAACTTGATGATAACTCAGGTTAATATTGTGTTTTCAGATTGATCAACATGTTAAAGACATATTAACTCATAATCTGGTTCTACATTAGGTCCTTAGTGTTTCAACCTTGTAGTTCACAGGTCACGTTATATATTCATTTAGCTAACAGATTGATCAAATTGTAAGTAAAGATAGATTCATACATCTGAACTATAGCAACTAATCTGTCCGATCTTAGAACAACATGTTTGTAGTTTATACTTGTTTATCATTTTGAATTGTAGTAATACAAGTGCATGACAATGTAAAGAACATATTGACTCATCAATCTGGTCAATAATAGCAGTGTAGACTAGTTGTGTTTTAAAGAGATTGATCCATATGTAAGGAAAGATCGACTTGTTTGACCTGGTCCATAAGATCATCACTATCTTATATTATTACACATCGTCATCTTTGGAAGCTCAAGACCAAATGACCTGAAGAGAATACTCCTTGTGAGACGTCTATATCTTACCTGATTAAAGGTAGCAATCAATATGCTTAAATAGATCAAATGCTTATAACATGTCCAGTGCTACGTCAGATGAAAGATTTGATTATATCTTGCAATTCACCAGGATACACTTTCCATTTTCTTTTCTCGTGATTGTTGGCTTTTCATTTTTGTCTAGCTTATTTTTGTCATGTTCCTTAGATTAGTCTTGAGCTATTCTTGGAGGTTTGGTGTATATGCGTATCTTCTCCATCTTCTTGTAATATAAAAAATATGAGAGTATTCTCGACACTTCATCCCTTCTGTGTCCATTTTCTTCATGGTACCAAAGCGGGTTATTGATCAACAAGCTTCCGCATAATATCTTTTTCCTATCTAATCTTATACAATTCCTCAACACATCAAATTATGTTGAAGAAAGGCGACGAAACATCCGAACCAAAATCAATTGGATCGGCTATGGTAGACGTGGTGTCTCTTTACTACATATCCGGACCTGACAATCCAAATCTCGTTTTTACGAGCGATCTTCTCAATGATGGAAACTACGTAGATTGGACTGATGAAATGAGTAACGCCCTCTACGCAAAAAATAAGTTCTGCTTCGTCGACGGGTCACTTCCGGTACCCAATGAGGGCTCATCAGAGTTACTATTATGGAAGCGATGCAACGCCATGGTGAAGGGATGATTGCATAGCTCCATGGACAAAGAAATTTGCAACAGCGTGAAGCATGCCAAAAGTGCACGCGAGGTTTGGGAGGATCTTCAAGAACGTTTTGGTAGTGAAAGTGCTCCAAGGCCTTATGAATTGAAGTGTGCAATTTCACTCACTCGACAAGAAAAGCTATCTGTATCAGCTTATACTAAACTCAAGAGTTTGTGGGACGAATTTGACTCCATCTCCCCTATTCATATGCAAATGCAATGGTTGCTCTTGTGATGTTCCCAAACAACTGAGAGCAATGAGAGAAAATGAGCATTTGTATGAATTTCTCATGGGACTAGAGCAGAGTTATGGGACTGCTAAAGCACAAATATTGAGCACGAAGCCAATTATTTCTCTTGGAGCTGCTTTCCACATCGTTTCCGAAGACGAGAGACAAAAGCAGATTTCAGTCGCTAAGAAGACTACCATTGATGCTGCTGCGTTTCAAACACAAGGGACACGACATCGCGACAATAGTGGAGGAGACAGAAAAGAGAATGAGCATGAACCTAAAAGGTGTTCTCACTGTGGGAAACTATATCACACGGTGGATGAATGTTACGAGATTCATGGGTACCCGAAGCATCAAGAGAAAGGTGGACGTGGTAGCAAGAGAGATGACTCATGGAACAAAGGAAAAGGTGCTGGAAAATCTGCGCACATTGCAGCTACCAGCAGCCCCGTTCCGGGTTTGACACCTGACCAATACTCAAATCTTGTGAAATTTTTTAGCAAAAATATGGCTGAACCGCAAGCTGTTCGAGGAGAGACATCACCCACATCCAACATGGCAGGTAATATTAATAGCTTGAGACCCTGGATAATTGATTCTGATGCGACTAAACATATAACATTTGATAAAGGAATGCTTGAGAATGAAACAGGGCCAGAGAATGAAATGCCTGTGAAAATAGCGAATGGCGCCACTGTCCCAGTCAAAAGTATCGGTGACGTGACTTTATCGAACAAATTGAAATTGACTCATGTTTTAAATATTCATGATTTTAAGTGCAATTTACTTTCCCTCAGCAGACTAACGAAGGATTTGAATTATGCACTCACCTTCTTCCCGAATTTTTGTATATTACAGGACTTACCTTCGAGAAATCTGATTGGAGTGGGTAGACATTGCGATGGTTTGTATTGCTTGGAGCCAATAACGAAAGAAGGTATGGCCATGACAGTGACTGTAGACTCAAAGACATGGTATAAGAGATTAGGCCACACTTCAAGTTTGAAATCACATCTTTCTGATGGTCTATACAATAATAAAGGAGAACATTGTGATTCTTGCTTAAGGGCCAAATTGACTAGATTGTCATTTCCTCGTAGTAGTATACAAACTACTTCATGTTTTAAGCTTATTCATTGTGATATTTGGGGTAGTTATCGTATCGCATCATTTTCGGGTGCACACTATTTTTTATCTGTGGCTGATGATTTCAGCAGAGGTGTTTGGGTATTTCTTATGAAACATAATTATAAAGTTGCTCTTTTTTTGACATCGTTTTGTAATATGGTGCGTAATCAGTTTGTGAAATGTGTTAAGAGAATTCGAACCGACAACGGGATGGAGTTTCAATCAAACTACATGATGGAATACTATGATAGTAATGAAATTATAATTGAAACTTCATGCACTAATACACCCCAACAAAACGGTGTGGTCGAGAGAAAACATAGACATATCTTAGAAGTTGCAAGGGCTTTGCGTTTTGAAGCATGTTTACCCGTAGAATTTGGGGGGAGTGTGTGTTGAACGCCACCTACATTATAAATCAATTGCCATCTAAAGTTCTTAAAAATAAAACACCCTATGAGGTTTTGTTTAATAAAGAACCGTCTTACCAACACCTTCGGCTTTTTGGTTGTTTGGCCTATGCCAAAGATAATCAGAAAGGAGGAGATAAATTTGGGGTGAGAGAACGACGATGTGTTTTGTTGGATATCTTTATTCGTAAAAGGGGTATCGTGCAGATTTATACTTCAAGAAATGTAAGGTCCATTGAGAGTGTGTTCCCATATAAGGAGACTGTCACAGATAAATCATGTGAAAATTAAAATGTTGAAAGAGCCATAGAATGGGAGTCCGATGAACACTTACAATACGAATCACACAACGACTCAAATGGTCTAGCTCCAAATAATTCAAGCTATGAGGTTGGAGCAGAATTTGAAACAGGTCGGGTGATGAATGAACCTACAAATGTTGCTGCCATTGAAACTGAGACAATACATAGGTCTAATGAGGTTTTGAGAAGAAGTGATTGGCCAAAGAAACAACCTAAACACTTGGAATCTTATATCACAAACTTGCCTGGATCAACTGACCATTTGCAACCCACTGCCAATCCAGGGACCTCTCAGGTATATCCTTTAATAAATTTTGTTTCTTATGATAAATTTTCTGATGCTCACAAAGCTTACCTTGCCGCCATCACCTCCCAAGATGAGCCAAAATACTTTTATCAAGCAATAAAGGATGAAAGGTGGTGAGAGGCGATGAAAAAGGAGATCTGGGCGTTAGAAGAAAATGGTACATGGATTTTGGTAACATTACCACTGGGAAAGAAAGCCATATACTCCAAACGGGTTTACAAAATCAAGTACAAACCCAACGGAGAAATTGAACGTTATAAAGCACGTTTGGTAGCAAAAGGTTTTACACAGATTGAATGGATAGACTTCCATGAGACCTTTGGACCGATGGCGAAACTTGTGACAGTGAGGAGTTTACTAACTATAGCTGCAAAAAAGAATTGGGCAATCCATCAACTTGATGTCAATAATACCTTTCTCCATGGAGACTTGGCCGAATATGTTTATATGAAGGTGCCACAAGGCCTTGCAGAGGGCAATGACTTGATGGAAGACATTTATTTACATGAAGCTACCGTCGGGATTTTCGAAAGGGGGAGAAACACTCGTTTGCAAGCTTTGTAAATCCCTCTATGGTCTCCGTCAAACCTCGAGAAATTGGTACCACAAATTTACTCAAGCTTTGGTTGACATTGGTTTCGGACAGTCGCGGGATGATCATTCAATCTTTATTTACAAGAGAGGAGACACATATGTTGCAACTCTTATATACGTGGATGACGTCATATTGGTTGGCAATAATGACGATAAGATTGCTCATGTGAAAGACTATTTGGATAAGCTTTTTAGCATAAAAGATTTGGGACCTTTGAAGTATTTCCTCGGAATAGAAGTCGCACAGTCAAAGAGTGGAATTGTTCTTAGACAAAGAAAATAGACCCTTGATATTTTGGAGGATAGTGGACTACAAGGTGGCAGGCCATGCGAATTCCACATGGAGCAGAATCTGCACTTGAACAATGAAGATGATAGCCCTTATGTTGAGACACTTCACTATCGGTGGTTAATTGGTCGCCTACTCTGAAAGTGTATCAACTACTCTAAGTGATTGTTGCGGAAACTAAGAAGGGAAACACGAGATAATTTTGCGTAGGTTGTGTTAACAAACAACCTATACGGCAGCCTTACGGCCAAAAAGAATAATCAAAATAAGTGTTGTGTTGCTACAATATTTAGCACCACACAACATCAACACTTCTTACAAAAAAAATACTAAACGTATGACCTTACAAGAATAAGGATCATACACACTAAACTACGAATTTTAATCTGCAAAAGTCTATCTCTAACTAAAACAATACAAGTATTTATAGAGATAGCTCATGGGCCTAAATTCCATAGTTTTGTAACTGCCGGCCCATGTATTCCTTGGTTTTCTCAACCGCTGTCGTGCTCCGCAAGATGCGCCTGGGCAGTTTGTGGACTCCGATAAATGTGGAAACAGATTTCCACTAGGCGCCAAGATCTCAACTGCCTTCCATGACTTGGTTTTCTCCTCATGACTCGGTCTACTCCAGTCTTCGAGCATTCTCACTTCACACCAAGTCAACGTCCACGTGGCAACGCTGAGTCAGCATCAGCTTGTTGTGTTGAGCATAACAGCGAAGTCAACAGCACAAACATTCTGTGAAGAACACAAAAACACACATGTTAGGTTTAACATAATAAACAACAACATAAAGTACCTAACAAACTCCCACTATTTTTGTGCCTTCTTCACAACACCTTCTTCTTTGACGCTCCCCCTATGTCTATGCCTGCAAAACAACTTCACAAACAACCAGCAAGCATAATAACATTACAGACATAATCACATAAATGGTAGGCAGCACAAATAAGATAAGCAGCAGTCAAGCATTCATAGCATTCAAAAATAGGTGCTGCCGAAAAGAAGTTTAATCATCCACATCCACCACAAAAAAAAATAAACATTGTTTTTGTTTTCCCCCACATCATAGTTTGTTCACAATCTTTCATTCAGATCATCGGCCTCCTCTGCATCTGCACCCTCTTCCTCGTCCTCAGCATCACCTCCACCAGCTTCAGCAATGTCCGCCCCGACCTCTGCAGCGTTGTAGCAACACAACACTTATTTTGATTATTCTTTTTGGCCGTAAGGCTGCCGTGTAGGTTGTTTGTTAACACAACCTATGCAAAATTATCTCGTGTTTCCCTTCTTAGCTTCCGCAACAATCACTTAGAGTAGTTGATACACTTTCAAGAGATCATGGATAGTGCAAATCCTAACAAACAAGGCCTTGGATATGCTGCACCAACTGTGTTGTGTAAAAGGTCCACATCGAAAGGAGAAACATCAAAAGGCGGAGCAGATGCTGTGACCACAAAGACCTCAACACAGAAGAAACA
Organism: Leonotis leonurus; assembly: GCA_026898415.1. Lineage (NCBI taxonomy): Eukaryota > Viridiplantae > Streptophyta > Magnoliopsida > Lamiales > Lamiaceae > Leonotis > Leonotis leonurus. The sequence goes on along the minus strand of JAPKLX010000038.1, from coordinate 1,283,846 downwards.
AGGGATCTCTCCAGCTGGAAAAGGTAAGAAAAAAGGTAAAAGATATAGGAGGAAATATATATGTCATTACTGCATGAAACCAGGACATATAAAACCCTTCTGTTATAAAAAACAAAGAGATGAGAGATCTGAGTGTGTACCACCACAGAAACCCAAAACAGTGTGGGTAAAGAAATCTGACCTAAGTTGCAATGTTGTGTACACAGCATTGAAAACTAACGTTTCAGGGTTTGCGGCTAAGAGTGCTTGGAGTAATGCGGTGACATCAGGAGGTGGGGGAGACGCCATTGTTGTGAGCGGGAAGAAAGTGGGAGAGAGAGAGAGCGTGAGGTTTTTCGGATTAGGGTTTTTGGATAAGAGATGTGTTGTGTTATGTGATTTCAGGAAGATGTATCTATATCGGGAGAAGAGCAGATATGAAAATGGAGAGGAAAGGGTTTTCTAGGGATTTGATGTGACATAAAAGGTAATGATGGCAACAGACTAGCGACGATTGAAAAAAGAAGCTCAGCCGTTTCATTTTCACCCTGACAAAAACAAACCCCAAAACACGCTACATGACAGTTATAACCCACTTCCATAAGAGAGATACGGATGTTGAGGAGAACACACTTGATTATGCGAAAACAACAAACACGGGATTTGCTGACATGCATAAAAACATTAAGGAAAACAATATTTTGAAAGCACCCAGTCCAGCTTGCTCTGTTGTGTCAACGTTTGTTGCAACATCCACCTGACTTAAATAAAAAAATATGTGCAGAACTACAAGAATTCAAGGGTTAGTGAGTGTAGAGTGCATCGTCGCAGCGAACGCCGTGCCCCTAACCTTTCACCCTCGAAAGCAGTCGCAGTTTGCAATTCTTTTGTAAGGTAGCATCGTCGTAGCGAACGCCGTGCCCCCCAAACTACTTGAATTGGTTCCCACACGGATAGATAAAAAAATATATAGATAAATGCCAGGTTTCAGAATATAGAGTATGTTGACTATGATGTTATCCCAGCAAGCTAGACACAACTAAGCTACACCCTTGATATAGATGACAGAATATGGAAATTAGGGTGTAGCGCAACACACAAGTTAATGAAAAAAACAAAGACCAAGAGATTTTCGTAAGAAAACAAATCTCTCGTGATCCAAGGGTTTTGTGAAAATGTCAGCAACTTGGTTCTCAGTTTTCACATATTCAAGTTTGATTACCTCTTGTTCCACTAACTCTCTAATGAAGTGGTGTCTTATGTCGATGTGCTTAGTTCTGGAGTGCTGAACAGGATTCTTGGAGATGTTTATAGCGCTCATGTTGTCACAATACACAACCAGGTCATTGTTGTCTAGGCCATAATCACTCAACATTTGTTTAAGCCACAGTAGTTGTGTGCAACAGCTGCCTGCGGCAACATACTCAGACTCAGCAGTGGATAAGGAAACACAGTTCTGCTTGCGGCTATGCCATGACACAATGTTGTTTCCTAGATAAAAACATCCTCCACTCGTACTTTTCCGGTCAACATCTCCAGCCCAATCAGAATCACTGAAACCTACCAAGCTCATATTCATGTGTTTAGAGAATAATATCCCTAGATCAATAGTTCCAGCAACATACCTGATTATCCGTTTAACAGCTTTGAGATGAGAAGCTTTGAGTTTAGCTTGATACCTGGCACACACACATACGCTAAACATCAAATCTGGGCGTGTGGCTGTTAGGTACAACAAACTCCCTATCATTGATCTGTAGAGTGTTGGGTCAACATCTTCTCCAGCATCATCTTTTGTTAACTTCTCTGTGGAGCCCATAGGAGTCTTCATGTGTTTTGTACCTTCAAGGTTAAATCTCTTCATCATCTCCTTGGCATATTTGTTTTGAGAGATAAAGATGTCATCTTGTCCTTGTTTAACCTGCAATCCCAGAAAGTATGTGAGCTCGCCCACCATGCTCATCTCAAACTTGGTAGACATTGCACCTGAAAAATCAGTTAACATGTTACGTGATGTAGAACTCACAATCATATCATCAACATAAATTTGAGTAATAAGAATGTGTTGATCTTCCCTTTTAATAAACAATGTCCGGTCAACAGCACCTCTCACAAACCCATACATGAGAAGGAAGTTTGTGAGATGCTGATACCAAGCCCGTGGTGCTTGTTTGAGTCCATATAGAGCTTTCTTCAACCGAAAGACATGGTTCGGTTTGTGGGGGTCCTCAAAACCTTTTGGTTGTTCCACGTAAACCTCTTCCTTTAACTCACCATTAAGAAATGCTGCCTTCACATCCATTTGGTACAGATTGAGGTTAAGGTAACATGCGATTGCAAGCAACAGCCGAATGGATTCAAGTCGTGCTACAGGTGCAAATGTGTCATCAAAGTCGACTCCTTCGACTTGAGTGTACCCTTGCGCTACCAATCGAGCTTTGTTACGCACCACGGTTCCCTTCTCATCGGATTTGTTCTTGAAGATCCACTTTGTGCTAATAACATTCTTGTTGGCTGGCCTGGGAACAAGGTACCAGACATCACTACGCACAAACTGATTTAGTTCTTCATGCATAGCATTCAACCAGAACTCATCAGTTAGTGCTTCCTTGACATTTTTTGGCTCGAACTTGGAGACGAAACATGTTATGCCTTTAACTGTAGAGCACACTGAGTACAAGCACGCCATTTCTCTATAGTTGATTGGCTATTTTCGTCGAGTCTGAACACCATCCTCAATGTTTCCAATGACTTGAGTTAGTGGATGGTACTCCTTTACTCGTCCTGAAGGTTCCATGCGAGGAGTGATCTCTGGAGTCTCATCTCGTTCTTCTTCTGGTTCCTGTTGTGTGGTGGTGTTAACCTCCACAGAAGTGCCAGTTTCAATGTTAGGTGTGTCACTAGGTGTACCAGTTGCTGTGTTAGGTGGAACAGTTTGTGTTTCAACAAGAGGTGTGACAGCTCCCCCTTGATGTATGTCATCTTCCGCTTCCACCTCTTTGTTTCCATTTCCTGCATCATCAAAGACAACATTAACAGATTCTTGTATTGTCTTAATGCGAAGATTAAAACCCTATAAGCTACACTGTTTGTTGAGTACCTAACAAATACACCTTTGTCGCTTTTATCATCAAACTTAGTTAGATACTCTCAATCATTTAAGATAAAACAAACACACCCAAAAACACGAAGATGTTTTAGGTTAGGTTTTCTCCCTTTTAGTAGCTCATATGGTGTTTTGAATGACCCTGATCGAATGTTGACTCGATTGTTGATGTAACATGCGGTGTTTACAGCCTCAGCCCAGAACCGTTTCGTCATTTGGCTTGAGCTCAGCATCACCCTAGCCATTTCAATCAAGGTTATGTTCTTGCGTTCAACCACACCATTCTGTTGTGGTGTTTTTGGTGCTGCAAACTCTTGGTACACTCCTTTTTCATCACAAAAGGTTGTAAATTTTGAGTTTTCAAACTCACGACCATGATCTGACCTTATGCGAGATATTCTAGCATCAAACACATTAGTAACACGAGAAAACATATTTTTAAATACCTCAAATGTTTCAGATTTTTCTCGTAAAAAATAGGTCCATGTGAATCTGGAAAAATCGTCAACCACAACAAGCACATATCTTTTACCACCAATGCTTTCAACTTCCATGGGTCCTACAAGATCCATATGTAGAAGTTCAAAACATCGGTTGGTCCCAAAGTGTTGTTCACTGTGTTGTACAGCAGGATGTGAGGCATGTAATTATTTTCCTCGTTGACAGTCGCCACATACGATCTGGTCAGCATTCCCAAGTTTGGGTAAACCTCGTACAGCCTCCATCTTGATTAACCTGCCAAGATTTCGAAAATTAGTATGGCCTAATCTTTTATGCCAGAATATGACATCATCAACTTGAGCCTTGTTGCACTTCACATGATCAGTCATGTAACAATTGTCTGTTGACCTTTGACCTGTCATGAAGCACAAGTTCTTGTTGTTGTAAACTTCACACGCATCTTTAGTGAATTTTACCAGCAAGTTACCATCACATAGTTGACTTATGCTTATCAGATTTGCCATAAGTCTTTGCACATGATAAACATTTGTTAAAGCAGGTAAACCAAGAACATTTAGTATACCTTTACCAACAATTTTACCTTTTGAGCCTCCACCGAAAGAAACATTTCCTCCATCATATGTCTCATAATTGGAAAGGAATGTTTTGTTACCTGTCATGTGACGGGAACATCCGCTGTCAAAATACCAAGAACCTGAAACGTTAGTTTTCAAGGCTGTGTACACAACATTGCAAGTTAGGTCAGATTTCTTTACCCACACTGTTTTGGGTTTCTGTGGTGGTACACACTCAGATCTCTCATCTCTTTGTTTTTTATAACAGAAGGGTTTTATATGTCTTGGTTTCATGCAGTAATGACATATATATTTCCTCCTATATATTTTACCTTTTTTCTTACCTTTTCCAGCTGGAGAGATCTCTTGTTTCTTCTGTGTTGAGGTCTTTGTGGTCACAGCATCTGCTCCGCCTTTTGATGTTTCTCCTTCCGATGTGGACCTTTTACACAACACAGTTGGTGCAGCATATCCAAGGCCTTATTTGTTAGGATTTGCACTATCCATGATCTCTTGAAGTGTGTAAGTACCTGTGTTCCACTTGCGGATGGTAAGTTCTGCTTCCTCAAGTTTGGTTTTCACCTTGGTGAGCTCTATGTCTTGTTGTGTGATCAATGCCTCCTGTTTTGATTGAACTTCCTTGAGTCGTGTTACCTCAGCTGTTGCGGTCAGCAGATCTTTTGCTTGATGTTTCCATTTTCCCAACAGCTCATCATACAACCTTTTCAAGCCATGAATTATTGAGAGGGCATTGCTATCACACTCTTCAGTACAGGCGGAGTCTATGTCGTCCTCAACACTTTCTGTACCATCAATAGAGGCATTTAAACAAAACAATGTAGAATAATAGTTAGGGTCATACCGTTCAGAGAAGATGTCCGCATCTGTGTGTTGCTGCACGTCCTGCGGAGGCATTGTTACATGCAGTGCTAGACTTTCAAACAATTTTTCCTCAACATCTTCAAAGAACTCATGCTCATCATCATTCCACGAAACCCAATAAGATTTACCCCTTTTTCGAAGTGTGTTGGCACACTGATTTGCAAAGTGTCCAAAGCCCTTACATTCATGACATTGTATGCCATCGAGCTTTGAGGAGCTGTATTTGAATGCTTCGTTGTTAGAAGAGTTTCTAACAGGGGTAACAGGGGGTTTTCTTTGATCGTTATTGGTCTTTGGAGGTTCATAGTACTCCAAACGTGGTACATCACGCCCCTTGGGTTTGGACTTATCACGTTTAAATCCTCTCACCATGCGATTGAACTTTCTGGTGATCATGGCAACATCATCTCCACCATAGATTTCTTCCACTTCTTCGGAGTCACTAGAGTCCATTTGGTTCAACAACTTACTGCATGATGGTGATGAACTTGAGCCTGCAGTGAGAGCCAATGTTTTCTTCTTGGGGAAGGTTCCTCTTGCTTCGTGATTCATCTCATAGGTTTTGAAAGAATTCATGAGATCTGTGAATTCCAGTGCATTCACGCCTTGCACTGTTTCAATGGATGTTACCTTCATGTCAAATCTAGGCGGCAACGTTCGAAGTGCTTTGAAGACAAGAACCTTGTTGCTCAATGGATCTCCTAGGTCTTGACACTCGTTAGCGATGTCAAGAATCCTTTTCATGTAGCTAGAGATATCTTCATCTTCCTCCATCTTCATATCCTCGAATTGAGAGGCGAGAATACGTAGACGAGACTGCTTGACGCTCTTGTCACCTTCACAGTGTCTTTGGAGTATATCCCAAGCATCTCTCGCACACGTACAGTTCTTGATTAATTTGAACATGTTTGTGTCGACAGCTGAGACTGTAGCATTTAGTGCTCGATCATCAAGAGTGGCAGCTTCAATTTGTTCACGTGACCAGGCACTTTGGTCTATTAGAACACAATCACCGTTAGCATCAGTTTGCTTTGGTGGTGACCACCCATTATCCACAGAAATCCATGCTCGTCTATCAAGAGATTTGATATAAGAGCGGGTACGTGACTTCTAGTAAGAATAATTCGAACCATCCAGAATTGGAGGTCGAAATGCTCCAGTGCTATTTGGATCCATCTAAGCGTTAGAGCTGTGATACAGTCAGGACCACACTCAGTGTGTCGAGTGATGGCTCTGATACCACTTGAAAGTGTATCAACTACTCTAAGTGATTGTTGCGGAAGCTAAGAAGGGAAACACAAGATAATTTTGCGTAGGTTGTATTAACAAACAACCTACACGGCAGCCTTACGGCCAAAAAGAATATTCAAAATAAGTGTTGTGTTGCTACAATGTTTAGCACCACACAACATCAACACTTCTTACAAAAAAACACTAAACGTATGGTATGACCTTACAAGAATAAGGATCATACACACTAAACTACGAATTTTAATATGCAAAAGTCTATCTCTAACTAAAACAATACAAGTATTTATAGAGATAGCTCATGGGCCTAAATTCCATAGTCTTGTAACTGCCGGCCCATGTATTCCTTGGTTTTCTCAACCGCTGTCGTGCTCCGCAAGATGCGCCTGGGCAGTTTGTGGACTCCGATAAATGTGGAAACAGATTTCCACTAGGCGCCAAGATCTCAACTGCCTTCCATGACTTGGTCTTCTCCTCATGACTCGGTCTACTCCAGTCTTCGAGCATTCTCACTTCACACCAAGTCAACGTCCACGTGGCAACGCTGAGTCAACATCAGCTTGTTGTGTTGAGCATAACAGCGAAGTCAACAGCACAAACATTCTGTGAAGAACACAAAAACACACATGTTAGGTTTAACATAATAAACAACAACATAAAGTACCTAACATACTCTATTTAACTGTCACGAGACCTGACATACAATTTGCCGTGAATTATTTGAGTCAGTTTATCTCTACGCCACGTCAAAAACATATGGATGCTGCCATGCGCGTGTTGCGTTTTCTTAAATCCACTGCTGGTCAAGGACTATTTTTACCGGCAAACGATGACTTTAAACTTGAAGCATATTGCGATGTGAATTGGGGAGGTTGCAAGATGATGAGGCGTTCTAACACCGGGTATTTCATCTCTTCAAGTGGAGCACCGATATCTTGGAGGACTAAGAAACAGTCCGTTGTCTCACGTTCATCGGCTGAGGCGGAGTATAGATCCATGGCAACGATAGTAAGTGAAATTTTATGGCTTTGATGGCTGTTGAAAGATATTGAAGTAACTCAGAACGCACCAACCTCACTGTTCTATGACAATCAAGCAGCATGTCACATTGCATACAATCCTATTTTCCATGAACGAACAAAACACGTGGAAGTGGATTGTTATTTTGTCCGTGAGCGGGTCGAATCACGTGACATTGTGCCGCACAAAATCTCTATGGAGCAACAAGTTGCATATTTGTTCACCAAGACTTTGGGGGCAACTCGTTTTTGTTTTCTTGTTGGCAAGTTGGACATTCGTAATCTCCATGCGCCAACTTCAGGGGGAGTGAAAGATTTGATTATATCTTGCAATTCACCAGGATACACTTTCCATTTTCTTTTCTCGTGATTGTTGGCTTTTCCTTTTTGTCTAGTTCATTTTTGTCATGTTCCTTAGATTAGTTTTGAGCTATTCTTGGAGGTTTGGTCTATATGCGTATCTTCTCCATCTTCTTGTAATATAAAAAATATGAGAGTATTCTCCACAATTCCTCCCTTCTGTGTCCATTTTCTTCATCAGATGACACGTAAGACAAACTTATACTTCAGTTATTTTCAGAAACAAACATGAAAAATTCAATCATAAAAACACCAAAGCTCTTACGACATACAAGCACTCAAAATTCCTAGATATTTTCCAAGTGCAGCTCTAAGAGATTTCGCTATCTAGGAATCAGTTCTTAAGCTTTGTAATATCTATATTTCATAGCTAGAACTACCTAGATCTTATATTAAGTATACTTGAAAAGCTAACAATTAGTGTATTCCACCTATACTAATCTAGCTCTTTCGGAATTATAATTTTTCACACAATTTTATAATTTTTGTAAATACATCAAAACGATATTATGTCATAATAATAAATTAGAGAAAAAATAATACCATATTATATTAATAATACATCCTAATTTAGGATAAGTGAATTATATGAAAATATTAAATCTTGTTTAGTGTGTTAGTAAATTGAAAGGGGTTATAAACGTTCAACATGCATTTCTAATTTAATTTAAATTTACGTAACGGATGCATTTCATATACTAAACTGATGCATTTCTTAACATAATTATATATATATATATATTAACTTTGTGATGCATTTAATGATATTTATAAGTAATATAAATTAAAATTTAATGTATTTTATGCATGATGCATTTTATGAATATATTAATGCATTTGATGATATTTATTAGTAATATAAATTAAAAATTAATATATTTTATGCATGATGCATTCTATGAAGAAATTGATGCATTTGATTATTTTTGTTAGTAATATAAATTAAATATTAATATATTTTATGCCTGATGCATTCTATGAAGAAATTGATGCATTTGATTATATTTATTAGTAATATGAATGTTTCAACTTATTTTAATTAAGTTACTCGCTATAGAACGAGGTCATTATAGATTAATAAGTTAACTCAAGTCGTATTCTCAAGAAAGGTTAAGCAGAGCTTCATCTACATTGTTTAACTAAAAGCAATTGAAATCCTAAACACTTTAATTATGGTTTGAATGATTATTATCCTAAATTAATTAATTACCTAGGCGTGTGAAATTAAAGGAATTGAAAAACGAGTTATCTAGACGAAAAGTAAGAAAGTAATTAAATCCTAAGTCTATGAACGAGGAATTAAGTGAAAAAAATCTTAACATACTTCAATTGATTGATTAACATGGATGATAGAATAAGAAATCAATAATTCAAACTTAATCAACAAGAAAGGCACAAGAAAGTAAAAGCGATAAATAATAAAGAAAACAATAAGAACTCACAAATTAAAGGAATAAACGATGCAATAATAATAGAAGTCTCTGGGTTGAATCACGATCGAATCCACAACGAAATGAAGTAGCAAAGTATGAATCTAAAACAATAAAACTATCTACTGTGTTTTCGCTATTGCTTCAAAACCCTAGAATGATCCTCTCTCAAAATTCACGCGAATGAGTCTTTAAATAGGGGAGAAGTCCCGCCTAGTTAGCGCTCACTAGGAGGTAGTGGTCGCTACCCCCACATTCTGTATTGGGTAGCAACAACCGGGGCTAGCGCTCACTAAGGGCCAGCGCTCACTAGTCCCACAATATTTCTTGTTCCAGGTTGGACGAGCCAGCGACCGCTAGGGGGTAGCGGTCGCTAGGCTCGCATTCTGACTTGGTTCCCGTGTGGTGAGCTAGCGGCCGCTAGGGGTTAGCGGTCGCTAGGCTCACGTTCTGCTTGATGTGTGCAATTTCGAGGGCTAGCGGCCGTTAGGTGCTAGCGACCGCTATCCTGGCGCGCTGCTAGCTCTATTTCGTGTCATTTCGCCCTCATTTCTCTTCTCGATCCCCAATAGCTCTATTTGTTCGACTCTTTGCCTGAGATAAGTAAATATGGCAACAAAAGGATCAAATGGAATAATAAAGACGAAAAGTGATAGAAATCAAAGCATTATCAATCTAATATGAACGAGAAACGAGATCGAAAACGAGCTAAACAATCCCCCCATACATAATACATTGCTTGTCCTCAAGCAAGTCTAGGCTCAAAAATGATACGGAGATTTCAAAATAAGAAACAAGTTCAACTATGCAACAACATCATATTCGTTATGAATGCCTCAAAAGGGATCAAAAGAACATCACACTAATCACTACTACGTGTTTCCCTCGTAATGCAACATCAATCCGATCAAACCTCAAAAACACGTGAAGATATGGTTTTCAATCACTCAAAACTAGACTTTAATTTCCTTCTTCTTCTTCTTCTTTTTTTATATATCAAATCGCGCTATGATGATGATAGATAGAACAATGGTCACTAGGTGTGCTCATCGGCATAAATCGAGTATCCTAGTGTGGTTTCTCATACCCATTCCTATAATATCTTTCGATTTCTCTAAGGAAGAGGGGTAGAATTCTTATCACCTTCAAACCAATACTCAAAGCGATTCAATTAAGGGTCATTCGAGCCAAATTGAGAAAGAGTGGGTTATATGACCAATACTCACGAGATGAAAACATTTAGAGGTTATCTAAAGTGTTCTAGTGTGGTTTCTCATACTCATGTTATCCAAAAGAGCAAAGGCCTCCCAACTCAATCTTCACAATTACGCACAATTAAAAACAAGTCTAACAATTCAAGCAATTTATACCACATCAACCATGCTCAAGGTCATCACGTCAATCAATTACACAGAATTCCCCACAAACAACAATGATCAAATGCAATAACTAATCACCCAAACGAAGAACACACAACTGCAAGTCATATCAGTGCATAATGAAAACAGTTTCTGTCAAAATCAATCACTAATCATCTTAGAGCAAGAATTCGCAATCAGAGAAAATACGTATACAAGCACACAAACAAAAAAAAACGCCGCATAGAGAAATTTTCATGCACCCCCCCCAACGAAAAGATAAGCAATGTACTCATTGTAAAGTAATAAACGAGAGGGAAATGAACTACCCGAGAAAGAGAAATATGCGGTGGAGATAGTGTTGATCAGAAATAGTTTCGAATCCTGCAAGAGAAACACAGAAAACACACAAAGCAGCAAAAACATAAAAGAATAAACTAAACTCAACCAGGACACAACGAAAGAAACAAAAGAAAGGAAATACGTATTAAACTGCGGTGACAAGTCACTGCTGATCTGGTGATGGGGTGGATCGAAGAGGGCCCAGTTGGACCACTGCGCATTCAGCTCTGCAACACGCCGGTTGTTCTCAACAACCTATTGGTACTGCTAAGTCAACTGCTCTTGTGCAATCATGGGTATCTCCATAGCCGGGCCTGCTCGGTGAGAAGGTCGTGGGTAACATTCACCCGCTGCTCAATCCTCTGCTGGCTCTGAGTCATTGTTGTTGTACTCTCCAAAATCATGGTAGAAAGTACGAGCCTCATTAGCAGAGGTCCCAAAGTCCTGCTGAAATGTGTCAAAGTCCTGGCGAAAAGCGCCGAAGTAGGTGCGGAATACTCCAAAGTCAGTGCTGAAAGCCGAGAACTAGGCACTCACCTGATCAAGGTTCTCTGTGGAGGAGGAACCAGGATCATAGGGATGCTGGCCGGATGATGTACCGGCATAACCAGAGGATGTGCCGATAGGGAAGGCATCGGGCATCGGGCATTGGAGCATCCTCATACTCATCCTCCTCAAACACCTCCAAGTCGCCGGAGGGAGGTGGAGGGTTAGCTGTAGCAGAAGCCAGCTCGTTGGTGTGATTCACCCCACATGTGTGTGTTAAGCTAATAATCAAACTGTAGTACGTGGCGTTGTTAAGACCAGACCCACTGTTCGATAAAGGGAATCAGTATCGGGCACGAGGAATGTTTCCAGCCAATATACTTTCAATTATTATATTAAATTATGTTCGACTAATACATGTTAGTCGACCCGAATGTCATATCTCAAGGAAGGTTATGCCAGGCTATCAACTATTAGTACAAAGTGCGTATATGTAATGTAAATCCTAAACAATCTAATCAAGATTTAAGAGAATAACTCTAAACTAAGATGAAAAGCAATAAACGGGGGTACACAAGTGATTGAAGTCTAGTGTAAAGATCATCTCTAATCTAGGTCAATGCTTATTCAATCAAACCAAATCTTTAATAGGTTTTCCCTAAGTTGATTAGCCAATAACTTTCGTATTCTTGAAACTAATCGGTGTCTAGCACTTTCGTGTATAGAACACACTTAGAGTAACACTAATCAAGATATGATTACCTATTTTACGTTTTCGATTAATAGGTTAGGATGTTTGATTATAAATGCGACATAGAATAATTCATTTCAATCCATTCCATATCTTAGAGTCGTACATGGTGATCAAGCATGGAAAACTCTTAAGCACGGATCAAACAACCATAAAGAAGATCAGATTAAAGCATTAAACCATAGATAAGAAACAATCAAACCCTAGATAAGAATTTAGCCAACCATATTGAAAAGCAAATCCATAGAAAGGTTCATTGAAGATAACTTACTAAGAATTCACCGTTCGGTTGCCAAATTCCTTCAATCCTTGGATACCCCAAGGAATTTAAACTAAGAAAAACAGTAAAACAAGTGTTTTGGAACTGTTCTACAAGTTACAATCGGTTTGGGTGTGTGTTCTACTAAAAAATGACGCCTTAGAACATTTAAAACGCGCACATAACTGCTAGCCAGCGGCCGCTGGGAAGCTAGCGGTCGCTGGCTACAACCTTCTGTCCCTCAGCGTGAAGCTGCCCAGCGATCGTTGGCTGCGTGTTCTGTCCTTTTCTGCATCTGCAGCCCAGCGATCGCTGGCTGCGCGGTCAGCATCCTTATGATTTTCTTCTTCCCGTTCCATACTCGTATGCCTTTTTTTCGCTCGATTTTGCATTAACGGTCTTTTCAGCACTAATCCTGGCTCAGATGATCATCTTCCACTCCATCCTGCGTAATACACGACAAAACAAGAAACGACGTAAAGACGAACTAAAACAATACGAAAAACATAAAAAACAAAGACATAGACAATACACAACGAGCTAAAAACGTAACAAGAATACACTAAACAACTCCCCCATACTTAATCATTTGCTTGTCCTCAAGCAAAATCCAATCACAACTTGCCAATTCATATCAATAATTAACATGTAAGCCAAACCACCAATCATATCTTCATTTCAAAACTTAGCCTAGATTCAATACTCAACTGTATTCGGTTACTCAATTAAGATGTAATGTTGCCCGTTACTAAGTTCATCAATATACATATGGTCACGATGTACACTCATCTCACATCTCCCTATCGTCACATGTTCCATTTCCCTTTTAGTAAAGCCATTCGAGCTTCTTTTTTTTTTGTACGCCCTTCTAGCGTTTTTATTCTCTCTTTTTTTTTGAAGAGTTGATACTCTTTTTTTTTATATATACAAGGGAAATCGAATATATAACGACAAGGAGTAGCCACTCATAATCCGAATCATGACCACTATGTATACGACTAATAAAAGCAACATGCCCCACATGTCATCCTAACCACACAACCTAGCCCAATCAAGAATCAAATCTAAGCTAAGTTACCACTATACGTACCACATACAAGGCTCACATATCAATCATCAACATTTATCAACAAGAATTGATCAATTAAGCAAAAGAACGCGCAAATCATTAAATAAGGGAAGAACAAAAGACAACACAAACATTTAACAAAAGCAAATAAACATAAATAAGAACGCATATCAAAGAAATTCACACACCCCCACACTTAAATTCTACTACGCCCTCGTAGTAGAAAATAAAAGAGAAGGGGATTAGAACTTCCCTAATAAGACGAAAAGTCGGCAACAAGCTCAAGAAGACAAGATCCTCAAGATTGGTACATGCAACACAACAAGACAAACAACCAAGCATAAAACAGAAAAATAAAAGAAATAAAAACAAAACCAAAGAGACAAATAAAAATGGAAAGAAAAACTAATACGCAGGAGGATCCTGATGATCCTGATAATCAGATGGAGGTGGAGGATGAAGTCCTGTCCATCGAGCCCACTGTTCCTCAAGAGAGGTAACACGGGTATCAACAGACTGGAGTCTGGTATCCATGGACTGGAGTCGGCTATCCATGGACTGGAGTCGGCTATCCATGGAGTGAAGGACTTGGTTCTGCGAATCCAATCTCGAAAAGAGATCGGATTGGAACCGTAAGAAGTCATCTCGCATGAAATAACTGGACCCACTACTGGATCCAGTAGCATATCCGTGCTGCTCAAAACCGCCTTGGTACCCTACAGGCTACCCTCCCTCATAGAGACGCTCCTCCATATCGGTATCAGCACCGAGAGGGGCCTCCTCAGTCCTCTAGGCTGCCTCAGCTGAAGTGCCAGCACCTCCCTCTCTCTCTAGTGCAGCCTCACGCTCTCTGTAGCGACGAACACACTCCATTTGTTCAAATGGAACAAAGGAAGTCTCAGAAGCAGCAACTAGACCAACATTCTTCAAGAATGTTGCAGTGAGGCAGACACCTTCCACTTCCTCATATGAATCAGGTATCTGCAAACCATAATGCAAAGCAAGGCGATACGGAATATATGCAAATGCAGCGTGAGCTTTCTTCCTAGTTCTAATTCCATCTAATTGGGACAATATGAAGGATGTGATGCACACCTTCTGTCCCTTCAAAGCAGCAGATAAAAGAAAGCACTCACTCGAGTTGACCTTATTTGCTTGCTCCTTTCCCGACACATTGTAAGCAATAAATTTGTGTAAGAGGGAAAGAGCATCATCCCGAATGAAACCACTAGGAGTTCTACTCGGGTTCCAGTTATATAAACCGGTCAACTCATGCCAAGCAGCTACGGGATTAAACCCCTTAGGAGTTCTCGTAGCCGCACCCCGCGGGGAAGCAAAACCAAAAACCGCATGCAAATCAGTACGAGACACACAGAACTTATTACCAAGTAGTCGACAATAAAAAGAGTTATAATCATCATACAATTGAAAAGAAGCAATAAACTCAAATGACAATTCAGCATAACCCTCTAATGGACCACTATCAGCTAACTTCAACAATCCTAAAGTGCGCAAATAAGTACGGAGTTGAGAACGAACATTCAAACGAGTAAACAAATCACAATCATAATGATGTCCAAGATTAAAAGGTAAATCATACAAACGGTCAAAGATATCACCTTCATCATGGTTGTAAATGGGGAATTTGCTATTTGGGAAGAGCCTTTGAATGTTCACCTCGGGTTGGTCGGCCTCTTCCTCATCCACTAGCTCATGCTCATGCGACCTCTTTGATTTCGTGGGCATTTTGGAAGGTTAGAGTGGTTTTGGGGTGAAGAAGGTGATGAAATATGGAGGGAATTTAGTTAGGAATGGAGAATTTGAGATTTGGTGGATGGAATTGAAAATTTTTTGGATGAAACTGTAGAGAATAGAGTGGGTAAGTGAAATGTGGGGATTAGAATGAAGAATTTGGGTGAAGGATGAAGGAATTTAGGGATTTTGGGGGTAGGTTTTCGGTTTTGGGGTGAAGGAGAATGAGGAAAAGTGATAAAAGTGAAGTTTGGTCGCTGGAGAGGGAAAAATACTCGCTGAAATTGAAGTCCCAGCGATCGCTGGCTGTGGTTTCTGCTCTCTGTAATGCATACTTCCCAGCGACCGCTGGAAATCACAGCGATCACTGGGTGTGCCGTTCTGTCCCAGCTGAGCTTGCACCCCAGCGATCGCTGGGTGCACTTTTCTGCCGCCCAAAATTTAACTCTCCTTCTTAATTTGTTCGTTCCTTCCTCTTACCGACTTTGATTCCAAACGTCATGCCCTACACACCATATAACACCAACATAAAATTCCCAACACAGCAAACAAAGCAAATAACTAAAACAACAAAAGCAAGAAATAAAACGTGGGTTGCCTCCCACAAAGCGCTCGTTTAATGTCGTGAGCTCGACACCTTTCAATCCTTTTCACTTAGCCTGGCTAGGAAGCTTGTCCTTCCTACTGCTCTGCACGAAATCTCCCATCGTCTCGGCCAACTGCCCAACTTGCGTTTCAATTCTCCTCATCGAAGCCTCAATTGTTTCAAATCTCTTGTTATGTGCCTCAACCACCTTGTTCAAAGTCTCTTCAACGGAGACTTTAGGAAATCCTGGAGGTGATTGGTGTGGTGGTGGCACAAAGTGCTGGAAGCTTTGCTGAGCCGGCATTTGCTGCCCTTATGGAGCTTGCTGCCTCCGCGAGAAATTGGGATGGTATCGATATCCTGGATTATAAGAATTCGAGTACGGATCAAACTTTGGTCGAGGTTAAAATTCTTGAAGAGCATTCACTTGCTCCTCATATGCCATCTCAGACTCCACTCCACGTGTGCACAAATTTGCACCATGTCCAAGTTCTCCACATATTCCACACGTTTCATCAACAAGAGCTTTCCTAGGTTGTGCATCCGCAGTTCGGATGGCCTGCACTTGTCTTGTCAGCTCTGCCAACTGTCTCAACATGTCGTTACTCGAAGATGCTTCGTTGACCTTCTTTTCCGGACCTCTAGAGCTCCTTTGCTGTGAGTTATCCGCCATTGTCTCGAATATCTCTGTGAGCTCTTCTGCGGTCTTGCTCCCAATGTCTCCTCCAGCCGCATTATCAACCATATACTGGAAGTTCTGGTGAAGACTCTTGTAAAAGAACTGGTTGAGCAATTCTGGAGATAGATTGTGATGAGGACACTGCATCTGGAGACATTTGAACCTTTCCCAAGCCTCATGAAGAGGCTCTCCTTCCAACTGTGTGAAGGTCACCAGCTGTGACCTTACCTCTTGCGTCTTTTGGTTCGGGTACCACTTCGACATGAACCTCTCAGACACCTGATTCCAGTTTTGAAGAGAATTGGGAGCTAAAGACATAAACCATGTCTTAGCTCGGTCCTTGAGAGTGTACGGAAAACACCGCATCTTCAGTTGATCCTCAGTCAATCCTCCAAGTGGAAAGGTTTGGACTATGGCATAGAACTCCCGGATGAAGTTCAATGCATCCTCCGTCGGCATGCCATAGAAAGACGGGAGTTGGTTGAAGTGGATACTCTTAAGCTCGTAGTTCCGAGCTGCTTGTCCCAACACAATAGGTGATGCCGCAGTTCCTATCACCGGCCTAGCTAGTTCCCTCATCTGACGGGCTGCCATAACTGTGTGAGAACTCGACTCACTCCAATCTGTGTCTGAGTCTTGTGGGAGTGAATTCTCTGAATGATCTGATCGATACCCAAACTCCAACGTGTAGCCGTTTTCAACTTCTTCTTCCAGGTTGACTGTTTGCAACACACTTTTTCGATGTACGTTGTCCAACACGGGTGCCAATCTCTTATTCTGACTTCGGCGTCCATGCATGCATTCCCTAACACCACGAAAAGAGAAATCAGACGCAACTTGCAGTTAAAAACTTCAAACTAAAACAAAAACGAAAAACAAAAACACAATAATCACTAAACTGAACAATCACAATACGGAAAACAAAGAAAGAAAACAACAAAAACAAACAAGCACTAAACAAACACAATAAAAACAACAAA
>JAPKLX010000038.1:1160927-1245778 GCA_026898415.1 Leonotis leonurus | reverse complement strand
ATTATTATTATTATTATTATTATTATTATTATTATTATTATTATTATTATTATTATTATTATATTCTCAACTTTATTACTGTATATATGTCGTACATGAACAGATTTTGAAGGTTGGTTTGATAGGGTGGACGAAATCGTATAACATTAAGAGTTTAACCGAATACAACTCAACTAAATATTATCATGCTCGAATTCGACTCATTTAAAAATTTAAAAGTTCGGGTTCGGTTCGAGCTATGTTCGAGTTATGAAATCTAAGGTCAAGTTCGGTTCGATAAATAAAAATCGAGTTCGAGTTTGGTTCAATTATTATTCGATTTAATAGTAAATTCGAACCCGAGCTCGAACTCGATTCGAGTTCATTAAATATTTAAATTCGAGCTAGTTAAAAAGCTCGTTTATTAAATTAATTTTTTAATATATATATATTAATTTGATAAGTTCGTGAACTATTTCGTATATAAAGTTCGAGAACTATTCGAATTTCGACTTGTTTTTAAGGTTCGTGAACAAGCTCGTTAACAAAGTTCGCGAACGGTTTGTTAAAATTATATTCTAACATGTTCGCGAACCTTTCGCACCGAATATCATTAGATTTGAGTTTGACTCGAAAAATTATTCGAGCTCAGGTCAAAATGTTTCGTCCATCATTTTTTTTTTGTTTTTTATATGTTATCACTTTAATCCATCCACAAAATGTTTTTACATTTCCAATTGTCCATTTATGATAAGTATATACACTCTACTCAATGCACAATTATGTTAAAAGAATAAATGATGTGTGCCCAATTAATATACACAATCATTTAAAAATAATAAATTGGATGAGCCTCAAATTCCATTCACCATACGTTCATACACAAAGTCAAAACACATTATTAAAATTTGCGTTGGATCGAAGTATCAATATTTTTAGTGGACGGATGAGTAAGTATTTGGTGTCATATTATTTAGCATGGATCCAATAGTATGTATGATGTTTACAAATCTTATTGAAAATTAGGGGAAATGTGAGGATAGTGTCGTATAGGTAATAGGAGTGAAGATTTGTGATCGAGACTTGAAAATTTTCTAATCACAACTCGGGTTCTAGATTTTTGGTGAAATGAACTTTTTTGGAAAAAATTTGAGATTCCGTGATTTTTTGAAATTAATTTTAATTTCAATAATAAATTTAATTTTTAAAATCTAAATTAAAAATTACATTTTAAAATTGGAATATTCATGACTATTTGAAACTTTTGCATTCGGATGAGATTAAATTAAAAAAAGTTTCCATATCAAAATTCGGAAGTCAAATAAAAGAATAATTAATTTGTCACAAATCAAATATGTAATCAAAATGTGGAGAAATCAAATATGTGCACAGAACTTAGAATTCAAATATTTGCTATAAATTACCCTTTTTCTTCTATAGATTACCCTTTTTCTTGATTTATAATACTATGCACATATATATTGCCCATTGTACTGATTATCATTTGTAGGGGTCCCGGTTAGAGTAGGTGTAGTGTATGGGGGGAATACATCACACTACTAATTTTCGCGTGTTCTGTATAAAGCAGCAGGTCGAGACAACTTTTGTACTGGACAAAGAACTGTGTAAAGTGACAGAACACATCTCTAATGTAGAAATAATGAATTTTTTCAGGTATGATTCTCGACACAAATTGTGAGCAATCTAGATAGGAGACAGAACGACTGGTGGTTTTCTAAAGCTTGCCAGCACGTCTGTTCCTCACACAGATTGTATGTGCGGAAGCTATGATTGTTTTATTCTGCTCTATACTTAGAAAAATATTTTGTTATTAAAGTCGAATGTTCTTTAAGCAGTTGATTCAAGTGCATAGCTCGCAGATTGTGATCTGCTCGCTGGTGAAGTGTGAGTACATAATCAATAAATGCAATGCAGAAAGTAAAGAACACACATTGTTTAACGCGGTTCGGGCAACACCCCTACGTCCACGGACAATCAAACTATATCGTTGAATCCCTTAACCTTGGATTCCTCAATTATTTATCCTCATTGAGTACGAGTTCACTCTTCTTATTTATACTCGTTGAGGACGAGATTACAGCTCGCTTATTTAAACTCGCTGAGAACGAGATCTGGGTGGGGGTTTGCGTTTAGACCTCATTCACAGTTTTGGGACTGTGAAAGATACTAGAACTATGGTTGTTGAAGTTCTAAGTTATAGTAAGTTCTAGGAGAGGAGATTCTCAGAAATATGGTTGTGATTCTCTACAAAGTTACAACACTCGAATCGTATTTATAGGCGAATTGGTGTTGATTGTGTTGGGATATTTTATTATGTTTTGATTTGGTTCCAAAACTTGATTTTTGTGTAGTGCAGCCTGAAAGTCTCAAAAGCCTGAAAGTCCCACTCAGTGCCACTGAGGGACCAGCCTGAAAGTCCCACTGAGGGACCAGTGCAGCCTGAAGTCCAGCCTGAAGGTCTCAACCTGAAGACCATGTTTAAGGCCAAGGCCACTGAAGGCTATGTTGAAGGCCAAGGCACTGAAGGCTATGTTGGAGTTTAAGGCCACTGCCACTGAAAGTGAAGATTAAGGCCATTGAGGCTACTTCTCCATATTAAGGCCACTGAAAGGCCTTGACATTATGGCCATTGAAGGCCTTGACATTAAGGCCACTGAAGGTGTGCCACTGAGGGCCATATCCATTTAAGGCTACTGAAAGCCATTTCCAAATGATGGCCACAGAAGTTCACATTGAGTGTCTAACCTACGCTATAGAGGTAATCATATCAAGACACTAGAAACGACAAAAAGGTCAACTACTCCAACGGGAAGAATTCAAAAGAAGCTCTATCTCACAACGACTATATTTTTGAGAGAGCACTATAAATACCCGACACTTCTCACGCTTCAAAACTAACCGGTTACCTAATCTACACTTGCTATTATCACTCTCAACTCTCAAGTTCTTAGAACACTCAAGCTTTCAGATTCTATTCTCCAGTGTTCATATTAAGCGATATTATTTTGTAACCGAAGAATAGCTTAGCATTAGATTAAGTTCGAAGCTAGTTGTGATCAGATAATATTTGTATATCTAACCCACTGTGGTTGATCACTGTAAGGCTATTACTTCTCCATTAATTTGGAAACCCTCGACTAACATCGAGTACTCGTGGATGTAGGAGTTTTTATCTCCGAACCACGCAAACCAAACTTTGTATTGTTTCATTTGCTTTCAGTAATTATTCTTTCATTATCTATCATTCACTGAAAGTTTGATTTTGATTGATTTTTTATAAAAACGAGTTTACCACCAAAATTCCGCATTTCAAAATCTTTAATTACTCGTTTCGGGACCAACAGATTGAACTCTTGAATGCTGGAGAGAATCTTGCAGCCTTGAAGCTTAATTTTTGGGAATCTCTGTCTGCACTGACTACCTTACCCACTCACCTTCCACTGATCTTTTAATTCACTCTCGTGAATCCACTATTCCGCGCAGTGAGTTTTCTTTTCACACTCTCTTACTTTTCTCTTTTTCTCTACACACTGTTCTTTGGAAGGCATGGTGTATTTATAAGGTTGTAATAAATTATAGTCGTTGATGTCGTGCAACTTTTACAGCTAGCATTAATAGTCCTTTTGACCATAGATTGTTGACTACAAATATATCTGTTGGAGTGTGTCATACGTGTCATCCGACGTGGCATGAACATGTCAGCGTTGATCCATTTAGGTAGATATGTAATTTTCTCCAATCTGTGTTGAGCAGTTCGTGATAGGTTATGTTTGAAGGCAAAACTTCTTTGATAATTCTTGAGTTGTCTCCTCAAACTCTGTTGATCAATCTGTTAGATACAGATTGATATTCTCATTCAATTTCTTGATAGATAGACTGTCTGGACAGAACGTTTCCTACGTTCTGTGTCTGTATACAGAATGACTCCTTCATTCTGTCTTGAAAGTCCTCCAATAATAGTCTATGTATGATGCTCGATAGATACAGAACATGATTTATGTTCTACTTCTTTACAATTCAGCATCTTAACTATTCCAAGTCTAGTACAGATTATGATAGGACCAGAATGTGACTCACATTCTGTTCCTTTACATTGTGATCTGTATACTAACTTAGAATTAAAGCCTAAGTCTAAGTTGATCTCTTATATACAGATCTTAATATCTTTACAGCACAGATCAACTTCTTCATTCTGTCCTCTAGTCTTCTGTGGAGTGGCCTTGTCTTCTAGGCAGTGAGCTATATTGCATCACCACGTTATGTGTTGATCACGTATTTCCTTCATTCATGCTTCTGTTATGTGATGCTCCTAAAGTTAAGACTAAGACACATTATAGATTAAGTCATATAGACATATTGTTACTTACATATTTGTTGGGTCCCGGGAGAGCAGGTGTGGTGTATGGGGGGGGGGGGAATACACCACAATCCAACTTTTCGCGTTTGGCTGTTAGAACAACATGTTGAGATAGCTTGCTATTTATTCTATAAACAGCTCGCTTGGTATAGCAGATTGATCTCCTCTAATGTAGAGAGATATCCAGCTGCCCAAGTAAGTTCTCAACTCAGAGTGAGTAATCTGTTAAGGAACAGATGGACTGGCAGCTAGCTGGAGCTTACCAGACAATCTGTCCAAGTACAGATAGTGTGCGGAAGCTGTGTGTATGTTGGTTGCTCTTACACTTAGAAAATATATTTTGTTTATACCGAATGTTCTTTATGAGGTTGATTCAAATGCACAGCTCGCTGTTGGTAACAGCTCGCTGGTGAAGTGATAAACAAAGAATCAAACTAATGCAATGCAAAATATAAAGGAACACACAATATTTAACGTGGTTCGGGAAACCCCCTACGTCCACGATCGATCAAAGCTAGATCGATGAATCCCTTAACCTTGGATCCCTCGCTTATTTATCCTCGTTGAGTATGAGCCAAAACTCGCTTATTTATTCTCGTTGAGTACGAGATTACAACTCTCTTGTTTAAACTCGTTGAGTACGAGATCTGAGTTCGGTTTTATAATCGTTCTTCCTCCGAGCTTTTGGCTATGGAGGAAACTAGAACTATGGGCTTTGTAGGCTCAAAACTAATGTAAGTTCTAGCGAGTTTATCTTCAGAATAATGGTGATCTCTCTCTAATTTACAACACTCAAGGATGTATATAATCTATATTTAGTGTTGAATAAATCAATGAGAACTGGAGAGAATCTTGTAGCGTTGTAGTCTTTTCTGGGCAATATCATGAACTCACGAACACCATTTCTGAAGAAGGCTTGAAGTATTTATAGGCTTATTTTAATTATAGCCGTTGGAAGTCTTAGCAGCTTTTGCAGTAAGCATTAAATGCTCTTTTGACCGTTGACTGCTGACTGTACTTCTAGCCGTTGGAGTTTGTCCTACGAGGATGTTGACGTGGCATAGGACAGGTAGCTTATCAATTTAGGTAGATTATAGCTTCCTCCAACTTGGATGAGCAGCTCGCTGTCCATCTCGCTATGCAGCTCGCTGTCATCTTGAAGACAAGCTGTTGATACACAGCTATCTGTTGTGGTAAGCAGATCGTTTTCATCTTTTGAACGATCTGCTGTTGACTGCTATTTGAAGTAGAGGAGCAGATCGTTTTCATCTTTTGAACGATCTGCTGTTCTTAATAACATCTTGGTTGCCTTTTCTTTCATGCAGCTCGCTGCTCGCTGCTTTTGTTGATGATAGCAGCTCGCTGCTTTCGTTGATAGACAGCAGGTCGTTTTCTTCTTTGAACGATCTGCTGTGTACCTTCAACTTAAACAGCTGGCTGTCCATCGATCTGCTATCGATCTTCTATCGATCTGTCCTTGGTAAGAATGCAGTCATGCTGTGCTATAAATAAGATGCTTTAAAATCTAAGTCTAGATGGATCAGGTTAGTCCTATGAACAGATCGTTATATCAATCTGTTCTCACATTTTGACTTAACCTGCTACATAACAAGGTCGATCTTTTTAGCACAGATCATTAATTTAGTCTGGCCTTACAGGTTGATCTCCCTTCTACTAGATAGACAATAAGATCAAGCTCTATGACACAGGTTGTAAACTTAACCCGATCTTACATGTTAGCTGATCTACTATAGAGAACACAGATGGTTCCTATGGACACGATCTGTCTTTCATCGATCTGTCCTTACACTTAACCATCTGTTGTCTATCTATTCTAGACCCAAATAAAGCATAAATACATAAGCATCAATAAACATTAAAGCGTAAGCACAGATTAATATCATGCATATATAATATGGTTTCGCATCATCAAAACATATAAATAATGATTTCCACAATCATCAAAAAGGTTCCCAACAATATTGTCTTAACATTATGACTTAACTTTTAACTAATAACATGATCATATGATACAGATCCTGACTCACGATCTGTCCTTACAGATTGATCATATGCTCTAGTACATGAATTAACTAAGATCAAGCTCTATAAACTAGATTATTATATTAACCTGTCTTTATATGTTAGTTGATCTGCGGAACACAGAAGATTACCTATGGACATGATCTGTCTTTTATCGATCTGCTCCTTTTACATTTAATCTTCTGTAAGGTCTAACTATACTAGACATTAACTTAAAGGTACTAGACATCACATAACATAGAATATTGATACGGAATGAAACATATATCTTAAAACAATAATGGTTTCATGAGCATCATCAAAACCAAACTAACAGTATTGACAACATCAAAAAGGTTCCCAACACCCTTTTTTTGCACATTGTACATATGGATGAACAATTATTCTGGTCAACATATTCAATGGAGAAGAAAAACAAATACTTGATCTCAATTTTTTTTGTGTATTTTATGGGTAATTTTTTTTTATAGATTTTAATTTTTCTATAAATTAAAATATGCAAATAATATTATTGTTTTTTTTTTTTTTTTTTTTTTTTGCATTTCTTCACTTGTTTTCATATAGTTAAGTGGCGATCAAGAAGATGGAGGAAGTTGGACAAGTGGAGAAGTAGTTCATAGAAAAGTAGATAATTGTTGCCAACACAAGCAACGTGAAAATCTCCAACCGAAGTCCACTCCTCCCACTAGCACTTATAGACGGTCCATCATCTTGAATAAGGAGGAGTTTGATTATAATATATATATCATAGACGAGCTTGTAAACATCCTAATGTTCTTGGTGTTTAAATCGTGCTAGCAGAGACGGAGCGATGGGGTGGCTGGTAGTGGCCACCGTCCCCCTCAAAATTTCAATTTTTGTATATATATATATATATATATATATATATATTGTTTATTAGTTTATGTTTTAAAATAATTATTTTATTAAGCTAATTAATGTTCTTAATTCGTGTAACTTAGGTATTGTTATATATAAATATGTTAACTCTGTTAAGTTAACATTATAGATTTCAACCTCCATCAACACATGACTTGCAATTAAAAGTTATTTTTTTTGCAAAGTGCAACTCCACGTCATTTTCTAAATATTTATTCTTTTTTCTATATGCTATTTAGTATGATTTATGGTTAATCTCTTCTATTCCATCATCAGTTAAGGATTTTCGAGCGCGATTATTGTGTGAGATCTCATTCATTTTTTATATTTTAATTCATATGCAAATATTTGTTGTTCTCTATCTTATCTATAATTTAATTATTTTAATATGCTATATACTACATAATATTTAGGAGTTTAAAATTAATTAATAGCTAATTAAATCAGTCATACACGCTCTCAACTATTTGTCTCTTGATTGTAGCGTATGACTTTTTTTAATACTTCATATTTATTTTTAAAAATGAGAGTTGTTTTAAAAGTAATCTTGTATTTTTTATATATAAGTTCATAAATCAACACAATGAAGTATAAAACATTTCATTCGTTTTTCAATGATAACAAGAAATGCCCATAGAATTTTCTTGATTGGGGATAAGAATCGTACAAAGTTTATACCAGCTTGGTATAAGAAATTTCATGATTTGTTGGAAGCCTATAAAAAATGTTGCATATTGTCTTGATTATTTTCTTTTTGTATAATTTTATAATTTTGATATTGAGAAATTTCACCCCTCTAATAGTATTTCTGGCTCTGTCCCTGTGCGCTAGCATCGAGTGTTTATCTAAAAGGCTTGCGCTTGAGTATGTTTAAAGGAAGAGTAGAGAGTTCTCGCTACTATGGTCTTCTTAGTTTGTGAATTATCATTGTACTCATACTATTGTTTAGTAATAAAGGTTTTTTCCATAAGGCGATTGTAGGTTATGTTCAATAACTTATACAAAAAGTCAGTTAGTAGAACTTTTCAGTCTTGTATATTTTCTTCAATGTATTCTTTTGATATACATGTGAGTTCTTGTTTGGTAAACACCCACCCTTTACAACATTCTAATAATAGTTTGAAGTACACTTTCATATTTCATTTAAAAAAAAATTATACTCTATTTGTCTCATTAATAATGATCTATTTATTTTTTACACGAATACCAATAAAAATTTAATAAATGCCTATAGCACAAAACCCAAAAAAACAACACATGTGTTAATGGTTAACCAAAAAAAATGAATCATTACTAATGGTACGTTTCAAAATGAAAAATTGATCGTTATTAACGGGAGGACGAAAGTATGACAGTACGGTGACAATCTACATATTAGTGATATCATTTTTGGGAAATGTGATATGCATAATGCATTAATTAGGTATGTTGTTGACTTTAGTCCTTCATGTCATGATCTTAAAAACAAAATCTTGCATTTCATGATTGAATATGCATTAATAAGATATTATATATAAAGATTAATTCTCTTTTTGATATATTCCCATATATATATATATATATATATTGATTTGACGATTTTACTTTTTAATTATATCTGCTAAATAAAATATCAATTTATCTTATCTTTTAATTATATACATATCAAACAAAATATTAAGGTATGTCCCTTTTTAATTATACCTACTAAATAAAATTTTAAATACTATTTATATTAATAGAATGCTTGTCTATGTGTGGTAAACACATATAATATATGCGCGATTGATTTGACATATCATATAGATAAATAATAAATTTTTAATAAGAACTAGATTAGGTAACATTGACACATTTGTAATATTACAAGTACGTTAACTTATATGTAGAGTAATCCTAACTGTGGTTTAATCTTAAAATTAATTACAGCTTATGAATTTTGTATTATTTAATAAAATATTGGAGGAGAAATATGGAAAGTTTCAAGTGACGAGGTGGGGATGTGATGTTGAATTTGCAAGAGGAAACGTGGGGTCCCACTCACTATACATGTGCTCGCACCCACTATCTTTACAACTTGCACACGCCAATGAACTGTCCCTTTTCCATTACCCCTTCTAAGTTCGTAACTCAATAATATTGTTATAACTAATTATAGGGGTGGAAAAATCGAATTAAATCGATTTGTATTAATTTTAAAATATTTGGATTCGATTTTAATTTTTAAAAATTAATTTTTTTTTTGTTCTGGATTGGTTTTTTTATTAATTTGGTCGGATCGATTTTAATTTCTAAACAATTTAGTTAATTTGATTTTGAAGTTTTGATTCGATTTTTAACCGATTAGTATCGTTGTCCATCCCTAATTAATTATTACTATCTCAGTCAACCAAAATAATTTAAAATTTGACTTAAAAAGAATTTTAATAATATATGTTAATTTTAATAATAAAATATAGTTAGTAAAATTTTATTTACGCTTGATATATTATTTTAAATTAAATTGTGTAAAGAGAGTTGAGTTATTATTTTTAACTACTAATAAGGCACACCCTTAATAAATGAAGTGAGTATTACTTAATTTGAATAATAATTATCTGATTCAGTAATAATGAAATTATATTAAATTATATATTCATAATAAAATTTTGTAATTATTTTTTTCGATCCATACATGTCTAAAATATAATTTTTAGTGTAAAATAATTAAATTGTACCAAGTTATCTGAATTCATTGCTCTTGAAGTCATTTTGGATTGGATCGAGCCAACATGTAATTCAATTGAAACGAGTCTTTTTTGGCGACTATATTCATGAATTTTGATGAATTGGTTAAATGCTTTTTAGTAGATTAAGAGTCATACAATATTTATTAATTAAATATATGTGTTGTTAGTAAAATAAAAATTACTAACTGATCAATAAATAAATTAAATCTAGTGAAAATTAATGAATTGTTAATAAATAAATTAAACATAATGAGAGTTGAATGGTGTTCACAATATTAATAATTAAATATGTGTTGTGAACGATAAAAATTAATAGTTGTTAGACTAATGATTAGTCTTCAACAAAATGATATGAAAAATGTATGAAGACTTCAATACTTTGGAGTTCATACCTTTGAGCGAACTGTGTATCTTGATTACGTGAACAACTCCGTCATGAAGTCGCGGGCGTGGCCTGCAAAACAAGACCGGAGGAAGGGTCGGGGGTCCTCCGGGAAGACACTACAACACTCAAGTCAGCTCGTGTAGACTCAAGAGAATGTGTGAGAGAACTGTGTAAAGCAAATGATGAGGTATATATAGTTAGATATATAAAGGGTAAATCAGTAATGAACCTCAGACGTACTACGTGTAAATAGTGTGTGTGAATGATTCTCGACCAATTATGGTTTACCACTTCACAATGGTCCCCGTTATGGCAGTTAGGTGCTATCACCGCATATTTCTGTAACTCTGACATATGTCAGATATATATGAGACTGACACATGTCGGGTAGTACTAGAATCGTGACTATCATACTTAGCATACCCTCAGGATCAGACCCCTCAAGTCAGATCCCAGAGGTGGCCTTGTGCAGAGGTGAGAAGTGCTCATATCTCATCCTCTGATCATTGACCAAACCAAAAAGGTTCTTAGACCCTTTTTTACATCTGCGCGTATCAGCGCCTAATTCATCCTCCGAAAGCATCATTCTTCAACAATGATCTTTCTTTTCACTTTAGAAAAATATTATTCCCCATCAATGGTATCTATAAAAATGAAAATTTAACTAAATAATACTCCCTCCGTCCCACCAGGCTTGGCCCCTTCTTTATTCAAATGGGTGTATTATTTTAATAAAAGGGGCCAAGATTAGTGGGACAGAGGTAGTAATATATATCAATGATAATATTTAAAAGGATGCACATAATATATTTGAAATAAATAAATAATTTTTTTTTTGTTTTTTTCGAATAAATTAAAATAAATAAGTGTTATTATCCACAAAATTGTGAAATAAATTGAGTGATAATTTTGTGCAGATCAAAACGACAAATAAATAATAATTAAGTTGAGTTCAAAATATTTTTTGTTTGTGTAATACACGTATTATATTAATTATATATATATATATTAAAAAAAATTAAATAATCCTAAATTTATTATAATAAGCTTGTTTCTTACAAATTAAAAATCTTGTCAAAATTTTAAATTTAATATGCATTTTGAATATATTTAAACAAACAAAATAATTTAAAATATATATACAACAAAGAGAAGAAAACTATTTTCAACTTTCTATTCCAAAAAGACGTGGAAGAGCTTGAATTTTTTTATTTAATATTAGATTGTTGCCCGTCGAAATTCGACGGGATTAATATTTTATAAAATTTATAAAAGTTTTTGACATCATTTTTTGTATTAGTTTTTGTTATCATAAATACTACTTATTCATATATTAAATATATATAGTAAAAACTGTTAATTATGTTGATTTGCTAATGATAAAATTGCAATCATTCTAAAATTAATGAAAAAATAAAATTTCAACTTGATATATATATATATCATAAATATTAAATTCTCGTAAACTTGTGCTAACAACTTAATATTTTTTTGAATATATTTGAATTTAATTATACACTTATATTCGTTCTAAAGTAAAGTAAACATAATTTTAATACTCATTATTATTAGAGGTGTTCAAAAGAATCATAATCGGCAGTTCTATGAACCGAATTGTCAAAAATCATTAAAAATTTGAATCGCAACTATATATATAGGAAGCAGTTTGGTTTCGGTTCCGAATTCAAATGTTCTTAATCGTGAACCAATTGATTTCGTCTTACTCCCATATAATAATATGTGTTATAAATTCGAATATATAAAATATATATAAATAAATATTACTGATGAAAATAAACTATATTTGAATATTCATAAAATCTAGCCAATTTATTTAAATTTTATGTATGCGTGTTTATCTCAAAATCGATAAATGTCTTGTTACACATCTTTATCCATTAATTACTCACACATGTTCAAGCCCGTATGAAAATAAATTCAGATTATATGAATTCATTTATTTATATGTTTATATACATTCACAATCTGATTAAAAATTAAATATATATACTCGTGTTTACTACAAACTAAATATATATAATTTTTATTGAGTGTGAAAATTTTATTTAAATTATTTATTTGTAATTACAATGCACACATTTTTTCATATGCTCATAATATTCAAATTATTTTTTGAAATGAAATACATAAACATATGATCAATTTTTCCATGTGATCATATAAGTGGATATTTTTATCTCTTATTTTTAAATGTTTTTTTTTTATATTTTATTTATTAAAGTGATAAATTTTTTATCCCTAAATTATATTATATACTCCCTCATCCCACGAAAGTGGTCCTCCTTTTTCCAGAAAGCACACTTATTGAGAAAAGAAACATGACCACTTTCATGGGACAGAGGGAGTATTAATTTTTTTTAAATAACATGAACCATTTAATAAATTTAAAGTATAATAAATACATTAAAAATAGGGTGTTGTGGGTAAAATACCCACTTTTATAACGAAAAATGAAAAATATCCACTTTGTAAAAAATATATGAAAAGTGTCCATTTTGATTGTAAATTACCTAAAATACCTTTAATTAAAATTAGATTTGCATCTTATTTTGGAATGTAGTATTAATTAATTATTTTCTTATTTTTTGCAATTAAAAAAATACTTGGTATATGTTTAAAATTATACACATCCAATTTAATTAAATAAAAATTATACACACCCAACACCACACATACATATTATTAAATAAAAAAATGAGGAATATACACAAAAACAAAAACCCGGTTGTATTTAAAAAAAACCCGGTTGTATAATTAAATGAAAATCCGGTCGTATTATTCATTTTTGCATATATTCCTAACTTTTTTATATAAATAATACGTTAAAATCATGTACTAATTAAATTAAATTCAATTAAATCAAATCAAATATTAAATGTAAAATTCAAATATATATATATATATATATATACACAACATGATTTCATACAAAATATATGTAACATGAATGTAGTGTGATTTAATAGTAAATTTAAGGGTATTTTTGAACTTTTAGATATTTTTCATATAAAAGTTACGAATATGACATTTTTCATGTTGAAGTTACACTATAAAGTATTTTTCATAAATAACCCTTTAAAATATCTACCCACTAATAGAAAAAGTTAGTACGTAGGTAATAATGAAGTTAAGTGTCAATATCTAATAATGATATACAACCAAAATTCACTAATTGATTGAAAAATCAAATAGGTATCAAAATATAATCATTAAATATTTTTAATAATAATGAAAATAAACTCAAATTATATGAACTTATTTATTTATATGCATATATATATATATATTCATAATCCGATTACAAATTAAATATATATACTCGTTTTTTATTCAAAAATTATATATGAGAAAATTTGAAGTGATGTATTAATTTTGATATATTATAAAGGTGAAGATAAAATTAAAAAAATTGTGAATGTTTAGGTGTCTAAATTCATGGCCTAATTGTGAAATTGAGAATAAAATGACATAAATTGAATTCAACACTTTCCCGAACAAAAAATACATAAGTTTATATATCTTTAATTATTATGATATACAATTAGGAATGTTAATTTTTTTATTAAAGATGAAATAAAATACATGTAAAGCGTGATAATAAAAACATTTAAAACATATACCCACTAATTAATAACTTAATATGTTGGGTAATAATGAAGCTCAGTTTCATTATCTAATAAGGGTATACGGTCAAAATAAATTTTCATTATTTTTGAAATAATATATAATCTAATATAGAATATATAAATAAATAAGAATATTATATACTCCCTCCGTCCCATCATTGTTGTCCTCTTTTATATTGAGATGAATATATTATTTTAATAAAATAGGACAACAATAATGGGATAGAGGGAGTATTATTTTATATTTATATATTATTATTTTAATGAAAAATATGAATTTTCAATGTTTATTGTTTATCTTGAAAATTATATGGATCATTAGAATAATAAGATAATTAAAAATGTGTTATAATAGTCATATGTGATAAATTATAAATTATAATTATTTTTTGTTCAAATAATGTGAAATCTAGATATTTTCATACAATTATTAATTTTCATCAAATTTGAAAAGGTTGTAGATAATTTATATAAATTATTATTTAATTAATTATCAAAATATACATATCAAATTAATATATCACTTTATATATATATATATTATATTTACGAAAATAATATAGAGTAGTATATAATAAAATATATAATATACATAGAAATAAAAACATAACATAAATATCATATACTACATGGAAATAAGAATATATAATTTTATGTATGATTAATATAATTTTCTAATTCCAAAATTATGAGAATTTAGATAAATATGAATGGAGTGATTTGAGAGTGCCACATAGAATTAGAATCGTAATAGTATTAATAATAATATATAGATTTTCACACACGTATATATATAATAGTGATATATTAAAAGAACATGAATTTAATTTAATACTTGCTCGAACAAAAAAATACATAAGTTTGGATATCTTTAATTAGTGTGACAAATAATTTGGAATGTTAATCTTTTTGTTTAAAGATAAAAGAAATACATATAAAGTATAATAATAAAATACATTTAAAATATCTATCTACTAATAGATAACTTAGTATGTGAGTAATAATGAAATTAAATTTCATTATATAATAATGATGAAAAATCACCAATTTGATTGAATTATCAAATATATATCGAAATATACTCATCGACTATTTTTTTTATATTAATGAAAATGATATTTAGATATAAAATAATATATAATTAATATAGGATATATATATATATATATAAATAAAAAGATTATACACTTTTTATATTTATATATTATTATTTTAATAAAAAATACAATTCATTCAATTTTTATTATCTATATTCAAAAATATTATATGTGGTTTGTTCGAATAATAATATAATTAAAAGTATGTTATAATCATATGTAATAAATTATATATATTAAAAAAAATATTTTCAAATAACGTGAGTTTTTAAATTATTTATATAATTTATTTTTATTAGATTTGAAAAACATATAATCTAATATAGAAATCTAGACATGGTTATATAATTTATTAATTTCCATTAGATTTTAAAAGATTGTATATAATCTATATAAATTATTATTAAATCAATTATCAAAATATAAATATCAAATTAATATATCACTATATATATATTATATTTATTAAAATAATATTTAAATATGGAATAGTATATAATATGATCTATAATATACATAGAAATAAATACATAACATAAATAGCATATACCTACATGGAAATAAGAATATATAATATTATATATATGATTAATATATAGATAAAATTCCAAAAATCTAGAAAAATAGAAAAAATTAAATGGGAGGCTGAGAGGATTTCAAGGGCTGAGGTGGACAGCTTCACCCGAATTTGTATTATAGTATAGATATATTATTGTGTAATATGCATTAATTTAAAATTGATTTGAAATTATTTAATTATAAAATTACCATCACAATTGATTTCCAATCAAAAATCTTATTTTAATATACTATGACCATATTTGATAGATTGAATATAATATAACAAGATATGATAAAATTAGCTTATATAAATTATCTTGTATTTGTATTTGGTAGACAATATAAAATACATTATAAAAAAAGTTTGAAGTGTTTGGTAGATTATTTTATTTATTGTATAAATTTGTCAAATTACATATTTAACTGTAATATATTTTGAAATTTAAAAATTAACCTAAGAACATTAATATATTTTTCTATACTTATTTTGATTTTGCAAATATTCAATTTTTTTGTATGGTTTTGATTTTGGTATAAAAAAGATTCGAAATACCAAAACGTGAATCAAAATATATTATTTAATAATGATCTATTTAAAATAATTTATTTAATTGGTGAGAGATTTGAAAATTTGGATAATTTTCGTAGTTGAAATTGTAATCCACCCTATTAAATTCTAATCAACTTATATCCAACCATTTTGCTTAGTTTAATAAGAGTGTTATATCCTACATTTTGTGAAGGACCTTACTTTTAATCACGGGCCGATGGATAAAACTCATTTGCTACCAAACGCAAGAAAACAACTGTCACGCCCGCTTTCTACTAATTCTAGTAAAGCCGGGAACATGACCAACGAAATGAATAATTGACAAGAGAAGAAGGTAATCATTCATTTCATAACATAAAATAAGGACCAAACCCGTAAAATCGGGAAGTCAGAGTCATAAGCTCGTTACATTTCATAACAGAATACGGAGTTTAGTCTCGGTCTACTACATAAAGTCTAGCAGCGGAACTTTCAGGATCGCATAACGAAATCCTACGTGTATGAAGACACGCAGAACCCCCAAGAGTCAGCTACTATGGAGTCCGACAAAAGCACGACAAGCACCCACATCTTCTTCATTCTTATCCTGCACGTTTAGAAATACATGCAGGGCTGAGTACAAATTGTACTCAGTAGACACGTGCCGAAATCGCACACATACATATATAACTGTCAAGCCATTCGAGTGAAACATAGGGATTTTGTCTCTAAAGCACCTATGTTCACAGAATCATTTCTTGAGAAAGTTCTAATTGACTGCAGTCCTAGTTCTTTTGTAATCAACCATATCTGAAGTTCTATGTGTCGGGGAAGTGGCCACTTCCCACGAACACCTTGACCGGCCAACCCGCTAAGATGACTCACGGTCCTTTGTGTACACTAGTTCGAGTGAGGACGCTAACCTCACTGGAACCCGAATTCGATTATCATATAACAGATAGGCATCATACATAAATTGAAAACATTTGGCAAGACAGTGCTTATGAGAACATCTCATTTCATTTGAAAAGCATACACACATATATTTTCATAGGGTAAGAAAGCCTACTTGAATGGTCTTGATTGGTGTTTGCCTTGTTCTCGCGTTGCGGATCCGACCTCTCGTCGAAACCTTTAATATGAATCTCGAGTGAGATATATTATTCGTGTATATCAAAAAAAATTCTATGTGCAAGGGATTACTATCCTTGGTTATAATGAGAGCTTAGTCTCGGTCTTTAAAGATCGGCTAGTATATGAGCCTAGGAGCTGTATTTCTAGATAAGTCGTTCAATGATTTCTAAGTCACTGTATAATTCGAGGATTTACTATACCCAATTAAATAGTTATTGGGTATATAACTAAAGATATTTCTAATTTAATATTTTGATTCTTAAGTCAAAATATCTATAAGTCTTTTATAGGTTAAAATAACCTAGCTAATATATATCTTAGTATGATTCTTAATTAAATCAATTCTTAAGATTATATTCTAGTGAACCAATTATAATGTACTTATCTAAATTAATAAATATTTCACTTCTTGGGCTTGGTCCAACTAAATAGGTAAATTCCATCTAATAGAATTATTCATAATCCATCTACATAATTCATTTAATCCACGACATAAAAATGGTTTAACCCATTTGATTAATTCAAGTAGCCCAATCTTTAAATCGATTGGTTCATTATTTACCTAATTAGACTTGGCCCAAATTATTTAACGTGAAGCCCAGTAACTATCAAGTTGGCCCATACCTAACTATCTCTAGATTCATACTTAGACAGAATTTCTACCCCCTTCTCTCACTGTTCTTCCTCTCATTATTTCTCTTATTGGTTCTCTCGCACAGCTAGCTGTCCCCTTCTCGCTGTTCTTTCTCTCGCTGCCCTTCTCTTGCTCCTTCTCTAGCTGTCTCCTCTTGCACAGCTAGTTGCTCTTCTCGCTGCCCTCTTATTCTCTCTCGCGCACAGCTAGCTGTCCCCTCTCGCTGCAGCTGGCTGTCCTTCCTTTTTAAAATGAATACCACTTGCTATCGAGCTGCCTCCCACAGATAGTACTCTTTTATCATCTACTATCTGTTCAACAACAGATGGTAAAATTTTACCAACCACTATCTGCTTAACAGCAGATAGTCGATCTGCTTATCAGCAATCGATCTGTGATCGATCTGCTCTGCTTAACAGCAGATAGTCGATCTGCTCCAGCTCCTTGCAGCAGCGGGCTGCCCCCGCTAAAACTCGGCAGCTTGATTGCCCTCCAACAACGAGTTGCCTCGCTTTCTTTCTAACAGCGAGCTGTCCCTCTCGCTATCTGTTTCCTCTAACAGCGAGCTGTCTCTCTCGCTCGATCTGTTACACTATCTTCTATCTGCTATTTGTTTCTCTTTGTTGTCTACTATCTGTTCCTGGTTTCCACCCTGTTTTCTACTTTTCACTATCTGTTGTCTACTATCTGTTTATCTATCTGCTTTTACTCTGTCTTCCACTCTCTGTTTTTACTATCTGTTCTTCACAATTTCTCGTCTTTAAGGTATAATTTCCTCTTTTCTTATTTTCGATGTTTGTTTCATTTTCTATTTTACTTAGTTATAGAACATTTTAGGATTTTAATAATTCCCTCCCTTCTCAATTTCATGAATTATTGGAGTCTTATAAATGTTCATGTTTTCAGATTGGTCTCGGTTGGTGCGAGGTATATTTGGATTGGTTCGAGGTGGTTTGGAGCTGCTCGAGACTGGTTGAGTGGTAAGTGAAGCTGTCCTTCTAGACAGCAGCTAGCTGTCTTCTCGATCTCGATCTGTTCCCTCGGAAATCCATTCTTCTCCAAATAAGTTTCTTTTTGTTCGAGTTGCATTCGTTTTATTGACTTGGGTGTTGTATGTGTTCTATGAGAAATCTTAGTTTCATATTAGGCATTGAACTAAATCTTAGCAGTATGTTTTTCTTTTCCTAAGCCCATGCCATGCTTATCATAGTTCAGGCTCGCAGCACCTAAGTTTAAAGCTGAATGTCTACGTTCAAGATCAGTTCCTAAGTTCAAAAATCTATGCATGCTAAGTTCAATCTAGAGTTTGTTTTTTTCACGTGCAATACATATTCCTAAATCACATTCCAATAGACATGATCGAAGATGCTGGAGCTTTAAGTTCTTACCTCGAAGTTGTCTCGGTTTCTCCTTCACGAAACACTACTGCTGCCACTTCCCTTCTCCTGGTTCTCTTCGAGCTCCAATTTCGACAGCGTTTTGGTATGGTGATATTTGGGTGTGGGTGGAGTTAAAATTCTTCCCCTTTATATAGAAGACTGAATTCCTAACTTCACTAATTCTATGCAATTGCTTCATCCCTTGGATTTTGCAGGTATGGTGATTGGGTGAAGCTGGAGTGTCGCTGGTGTGGCTAGGAGTAGTAGGGGTGGCAGGCTATTTAGTAGGTTTATTCCCCTATAATCACACGCTAATACCTTGCTTATAGGATTTTCCTTCACAATACCCAAGTCAGTTGCACGCTTGTTTCCATTCCCTAACATTCTGATCATCATTGCATCGGTACTTGCTATTTGTATTTATTTCTCACATATATACACGTATACCACATATGCTGGTGTGTTATTCTAATAATCATTCCACTTTACATATTACATATATCTATATATGTATAGCACACCCTTAATAGTCTATTTCCTTTATGCAAAGCCGTATATTACACGGTAATCACCAAATATACTTCCTCTTGCAAGAAGCAATTATTTGTACTAATTAAATGCTAATATTGGCACTTATCATCTTAGACATTAATCGCCCTCAATGATCATCCTTGTAAATGTAATCAAACTAAGTGATGACATTACGTTTAAATTACTGAAATCGTTCGTTATTCACAATTTATTTCCAAATCTGGTCTCATAATTTCAATCCGAACACGAGAAATTTGAGAACTTAGAAATTTATTAGGATTAGAGGACGGGATATTACAACAACTCACAAATTTTTCATATCATGTCGAATCTTATCTGCCAAATAAGGCCTATTAGTATTAGTATTCTAACTTACTTCACATTGAGACATAATAAATACTTGGGTTCTATATGAAATATACCCACTTTCCTAACAAAAAATGCAAAATGTTCATTTTGTAAAAAATATGAAAATTGTCCACTTTTAGTGTAAAATACCTAAACTATCCTTAGTCAAAGTTTGATTCCTTTTTGTGAGTTCATGTCAATGATTGATAGATTAATTCACGTTTTTTTTTAAACACATTTGAGTTGGAAAAAAACGAGAGAGAAAATGAGAGACGAGAAAAATAAGAGAATGAGAAATCACTTCGCGTGTTTGTTTGGCGAAACAAAAGAGGTATTGTGAAATTTAAACTCGTGGTTTCCAAGAATAATGTGTTATGAGGTTAACGAGCTAAAATCGTGTCGTGAAAACATGCATTTTTATAAAAATTTAGTCGGTTTTGTGCAGAAATAACGTGTTTATGTTTAACCGATCGGATTTATATATTTCTATGAACTTTGACGACATGATTTTATTGATTTAGCATGATAATAACACGTAGAATATATGCTCCAAAACCCGATCGTAAAATCCGACCTTAAACTAAAAACTCAATCGTGTTTTGCGAAACTTGAGGTGAAACCGACCGGGTTTTCATTTTAAAACTGGATTTTACAACTGGGTTTTCATTTTTTTTAAGGCTATTATAGATAATTTGAGTATTTTTCATGTATTAGTTACAAAGTGGCATTTTTCATAAATATCCCTATATAATTTATTATTGTACAATTAAAATATTTTTTAAAATAAAAATAAAAATGAAAAAAATTACATTATAAACTAAAATAGACATTATTACTATACACAATTAGGATTATACATTTCAAAAAATATTTTTTTAAAAAAAATTATATTATAAACTCAAGTTGAATTATCTTCTCACCCCACTTAAATCAAAATCCTTCATGAAAAAATAATACCTTCAAAAATTAAATATATAAAATATAGAATTTAAAATAAATATATTAAGATCAAATCTATATTTTTAATCATTTCATATAAAATATTATAATAAATATTAAAAAGAAAATCAAAGAATCATAAAATTAAAAAGAATATATATATAACATTTAATTATAATACTACTCACTCCTTTCAATTTTAGTTATCACTTTATATTCAATTGAGTTTATTATAATAATAAAACATGATAATTAAAGTGAGATGAAATGAGTATATCTTACCACATTTTTAAAAATAAAGTACAAAAAATAATTAGTGATATATTGAATGATATTACCCATTTAAACTATAAAGCAACTTTCTAATCTGATTATATTTTTTTTAAAATAATTTTAATTTTAATTTTTTGAAGAGAAAAAGTATTAAAATATAGATGTTTAATAATGACAAAATGTGAATTATTTTGGTGATGGAAGCAAGTAAAATGTTTTCATTCGATTTTTTCTTTTTGGATTCAATTGTGGGGAAATTTACATAATTTATTTGTTTCCAAATTTGTTTTTTCAAAAATGTTATTTGCGTTGAATTGTATCATATATCGAATCTATATCTATATTAAAGAAAAACCAATAGCAAAAAGTTTTACCGCCTAAATATGTACTCCCTCTATTCCAAATTGGACTGTCCCAGATAAAATGCCCATTTCCTTTTTGGGCTAATTTTAACCCATTAATTATGTTTTGTAATTCATACCCCAAGCTCTAATCATATTTGCCTCACTCTCTGATGAAGTTTGAAGTATGGTTTGTTGGGTTTGGATCATGCACTCGTGTGCATGCTTGGTTGAAGAAGAAACATTAGCCACCGTTGGATTTTCTCTTTATATTGGATGGCTAGGATTAGATGTTAGCTTTTACTAATAAAAGCGTTATTTTGCATTTTACGTTTTTGTAGTGGATGGTTATAACTAGTTAGTTATTCTGTTAGGATAGATATACTCATATTTTGTATATATAGCTGACTGGCTGGACCACCATGGAATAATTCGAATAATGCATTTCTCTCTCCATTTCAGTTATTTTTCTCTGCAAATAACACACAATACACACACATCATAGTATCGGTTTCTACATGGTATCACGAGACCAGGGATGGTGAAAACTCGACGAGTTCCTTGGAATGTCTTGCGTGATGATGAGCAAACCACTAATCGCGTGAATCAACGATCGAACGTTTGTCGAGAAGAAGAAGCATTGGAGGATCCAATTGAAGAGATGGAGACTCCACGAAGAGAAGAAACTGATGATAGACAACATTTCACCAGTCTTAGTGAAGCACAACTCAAAGAAGTGCTTCATATTGCTGCATCCGAACACCCGGGGATGCAATTGGTGGCATCTCAGCTAACGGCATAGAATTTTATTCATTGGAGTTCCAATGTCAAGCGTGCTCTCGGTGCTAAAAGTAAGCTAGAGTTTCTAGATGGACGAGTCAAGGAGCCGCCGATCACTTCTCCTCACTACAAAGCTTGGCTTCGAGCGGACTATATGGTAACTTCATGGATCATCAACTCTATTTCTAATGACTTGGTGAATGCTTTTAGTCGCATTGCTAATTCACAGAAACTTTGGGAAGCTTTAAATAAACGGTTTGGTCGTTCTAATGGTCCTAAATTGTATAAATTAGAACGTGATGCTATTAATTGTTTGCAAGGTAATAGAAGTGTTCTTACTTATTTCAATCATATCACTTCAATTTGGGAGGAGTTAGATATGATACTTGATCCTACTGAATGTGATGCATATATCTCCTATAGCAAACGAGAAGAGCAATGCCGTTTAATGAAATTTTTGTTAGGATTGAATGAAGCTATGAAGCGGCAAGGAGTCAAATTATGTTTATGGATCCTTTGCCTTCGGTTGATCGTGCATATTCGTTGATTTTACAAATGGAAGATCAGAAAATGATTACGGATAGTACTTTGGATACCTCTGGTCACCACATGATGCTTCTTAATCAGTCTACTTCTCATAGTGGTACTGTTGATGTGCAAGGGAAATATCCTATGGCAAGGGGTAGACGTACCCAGGAGGAAAATGCACGTTTATTTTGCAACCATTGCAAGATAAATGGTCATGAGGAGTCTGAGTGCTTTAAGCTCCATGGCTACCCGGACTGGTTCAAACGTTTGAAGAGTAATAAGGGCAAGTTCGAAGCTAATTTTGTGGATGTTGATGCCACACATGAGGAGCGTGGTCCAGATCTGAAGGGTGGTGATTCACATATGGAGCTTATGAAATTGATTCAATCTGAGTTAGCTATGATGGCTAAGTCTGATCTTAATGCTTCAGCTATACATGGTATAAACATGGTGCAAAAGGATGAAAATGATGGTCCTCTCTTTGATGGATACTATGCATTTACTGTGGGTATTGGATGTCCTAATACATGGATATTAGATTCAGGTGCTTCAACACATGTGTGTTGCAACCCTAATTTGATGAGCTCCATCTATCGCATGGAGGCTACACACAATTTATGTCTTCCAGATGGTACTATCAGAGTGGTGCAACATATAGGCGATGCTAGAGTAAATGATGAGTTAATCTTGAGAAATGTATTCTTTGCTCCAGAGCTTACTAACAATTTAATCTCTGTAGCACAACTTGTCAAGGACTCTAACGTCAAGTGTGTTTTCCTCAAAACACATTGCATCATACAATGGGACAAGAATGAAAGGGTAATGGCTATTGGAAAGTCAGTGAGGAACCTTTACCTCTTTACTCATGCCTTAGAAGAGAAGCCACACCAAAATATGTTGCACCAAGCTAACCTTACAATACTGGATTGGCATGAAATATTGGGGCATTCCTCACTGGAGACTTTACAGCATTTGAAACAGCTAGAGAAAGGGATTGGCAAGAAGGAGACAGACAAGTTAACTCAATGTGAGGTATGTCTTAGAGCAAAAATGGCTAGGAGTTCATTTCCATTATTAAATAGGAGATGTTCTGATGTTTTTGAGCTTATACATGTGGATGTATGGGGACCATATACATCAAACAATGCTTGTAATGTAAGGTTTATGTTGACTATAGTAGAGGATCATACACGAATGCTTTGGACTTACATGATGCAATGCAAGAGTCAAGTTCATTCCATCCTTAGGAATTACTTCATAATGGTGAATACTCAGTTTGATAGAAAAGTGAAATATATAAGGACCGATAATGGTTCTGAATCATAACATGAATCTACTCGTAAATGAGTTTGGTATTTTGCATCAGAAATCATGTGTGTATACTACTCAACAAAATGGTGTTGTAGAACGTAGACATAGGTCTCTTCTACAAGTGGCTAGGTCACTCATGATTCAAAGCAAAGTCCCAAACAAGTTCTAGCCTTTCTCTTTATTAATGGCCACATAGATTATTAACCGTTTGCCTAGTAAAGTTCTTGGCTGGGATAGTCTTTTTCTGAAGTTTTTTGAGAATGAAACTGATCTCAAACATGTTCCAAAGTTTGGTTGTTTAGCTTATGCTGCTAACTTGGATCCTAGTCGTACAAAGTTTGATGATAGGAGCAAGAAATGTGTGTTCTTGGGGTTTTCTTCTTGCCACAAGGGTTATGTTCTATATAATATGGAATCTTCTAAAGTGTTTGTATCCAGAGATGTAAAGTTCCTTTCATCTAGTGCTTTTGATGAGGCTTCTACAGAAAGTAATCTACCTAATCTTCCTTCCTTTTTATCAAAGTCTGTTGAGGAACATGTAAATGCTGACAATACAAGAGATTCAAGATTTGTTATTGATTCAGAATCCTCAATTGAGGAATATGTTATTTCTTCTCCAGAGCAACATATGGTTGCACAAGATAAAGATCAACTTTCTGTCCAAAATCATAGAAGGGAAGGTGCTCGAAGAATCAAGCCTCCTGCATGGATGTCAGATTATGTAGGTTTCGCATCTTCCTCTCATATGGTTCCTCCTGCAGTTACAGTGCCTCCTACCTTTCCTTATGTTGTTACTCATTTATCTGATGACCACACTGCCTTTTTGGTCAATGTAACTTCACTACAGGAACCTACTTCTTACAAAAGTGCCAGCCAATATGTGGAGTGGGTTGAGGCTATGGATAGAGAGTTGGAGGCACTACAGGAGAATCAGACTTGGACTCTCACAACTCTTCCACAAGGTAAGAAGACCATTGGGTCTAAATGGGTGTATAAGGTAAAATTAAGGTCTGATGGCACAGTTGAAAGGGTTAAAGCTCGACTTGTGGCTAAGGGCTATAACCAAGAATACGAGATTGATTATAATGAGGTGTTTTCACCAGTTGCCAAACTTGTTACAGTTAGATTCCTTATTGTTGTGGCTACTTCTCATTGTTGGGAGATTCATTAAGCTGATGTCAACAATGCATTTTTACATGGCTTCTTACACGAGGATATCTATATGAAGCCTCCACAAGGCTACAAGAAAGCCAAACCGGGAGAGGTGTGCAAACTGGACAGAAGCTTGTATGGACTAAAGCAAGCGTCTCGCGAGTGGAATGCAGAGTTTTGCAGGGTGTTGGTTGCTTATGGATTTACCCAATCATCCACAGATCATTACCTTTTCATTCGGGGCTCGAGTACTATTTTCTTGTGCCTCCTTGTTTACGTTGATGACGTTCTCATTACTGGCCCTAATATTGCTGAGATTGATGATTTAAAACGTTATCTTGATGAATCATTTACTATTAAAGACTTGGGAATTGTCAAGTATTTTCTTGGTGTTGAGATCGCACGTGGGGAAAGGGGAACATATCTTAATCAACGAAAATATATCTTGGATTTATTGGATTCCACTGGTTTTTTGGGTTGTTCATCTGCATCTACTCCTCTTCCTCAAGGGTTGCAGTTAAGCAAGGATGATGGTGATATGCTAGAGCATCCAAATATGTATAGAAGATTGGTTGGGCAATTAATTTACATCAATCTTACACGGCCAGATATATCTTATGTCGTTCAACAACTAAGCCAATATGTGGCTAATCCTAGATCTACACATTGGAAGGCTGTCACCCATGTTTTACGCTACTTAAAAGGGTGTCCTTCTCTAAGTATCTTCTATCCTATTACCACTGATTGTACTCTTACTGCTTACTATGATGCGGACTGGGAACGTGCATTGATACACGCCGCTCTTTGACTGGGTATTGTGTGTACTATGGTGGTGCGTTAATTTCTTGGAAGTGCAAGAAGCAGTCCACAGTATCTATCTCTTCCGCTGAGACGGAGTATAGGTCTCGTAGTGCTACAGCAAGGGAGTTGATGTGGATTGGATATTTGATTCATGATTTCCAGTTACAACTTGATCTACCAATTCCCTTATACTGTGACAACCAAGCGGCGATTCATATCACTTGGAATCAAGTCTTCCATGAGAGGACCAAGCACATCGACATGAATTGTCACTTCGCGAGGGAGCAATATAAGTTGGGTGTTGTTCAACCCTTACACATCTCTACAAAGCTACAACTGGCTGATTTTTTTTACTAAGGCTCTATCTGGGGTTCGTTTTCATATGCTCAAGTCCAAGCTGGGCCTTTTGGATGTGTGTCATGCCCACCTTGAAGGGTGGGGGGGTGATGAAGTTTGAAGTATGGTTTGCTAGGTTTGGATCATGCACTCATGTGCATGCTTGGTTGAAGAAGAAACATTAGCCACCGTTGGATTTGCTCTTTATATCGGATGACTAGGATTAGATGTTAGCTTTTACTAATAAAAGCGTTATTTTG
This sequence comes from Leonotis leonurus, assembly GCA_026898415.1. Classification (NCBI taxonomy): domain Eukaryota; kingdom Viridiplantae; phylum Streptophyta; class Magnoliopsida; order Lamiales; family Lamiaceae; genus Leonotis; species Leonotis leonurus. Next base: position 1,218,825 of record JAPKLX010000038.1, on the reverse strand, counting down.
CATTTTACGTTTTTGTAGTGGATAGTTATAACTAGTTAGTTATTCTTTTAGGATAGATGTACTCATATATTGTATATATAACTGACTGATTGAATCACCATGAAATAATTCGAATAATGCAATGAATTTCTCTCTCCATTTTAGTTATTTTTCTCTGCAAATAACACACAATACACACACATCATAGCATCGGTTTCTACACTCTCTCTCAACGCTCCATATCCCCCTCTCAAGTGCGGCCATCCATTTCATCTTTTCCATGGTAAATGCTAAACCAAAAATTGATAGTACCACATATCTTCTTCCCCAATTCTGATTTTCACACACTCTCTCTCTATTTTTTTTTATCTTCACTTTCGTTAGGGCGCAATGCGCGGATGGCAGTCAGAATACTCATCCACCTACATTTCCTTTAGTGGAGTTCTGCCCTTCCCTCCTTTGCTGAGCTTCTGACTCTTTTGATGCCCAATTTGAGTCCAAACGAGTTGCCGGTGGCGACATAAGTGGAGGGGAGATCTTAGTGATTTCCCGTCAACCTCTAGTATTAATTCTACGAAGCTCCGATTCTGCTATTTTTGAGCAAGACGTTCAATTTGGGTGCAATAATTGTTCATTTGGTAGATGGAGCAACAAAAATTATTCTTTATAAAAATTATTTGTACAATAATAAAGAAAAAATGATTTCATATTTTATTTTAAAAAAATGGATAGCCAAAATTTACTAAATGTTGTTCAAAAATTAAATAGAGAGAAAAATAATTAGATTAATTAAAGAATTAAGTTAAATAAGATAAAAAATAAATAAAGAAGTAAAAGTTGATTTATAAGTCATTAAATACATTAATAAAGATGATATTGTTATGCGGTTCGAAAAGTTTTGGGACATTTGAAGTAGGATGGAGGGAGTATTATATAATATGTTTATTTTCATTAATTGTATTTATATTATAATTTGCATAATTATATCTAATATTATTATATGATAAATATATAAAATTGTGATTTGTCGTTACATATATAATCATTCCTCACTTCCTCTCTACACTAAATGAACACGCACTCACACACATGTAAACATGTGTGCATATGACAATTCATAATTTATAACATATATGCACACATATGTCTAGATACATACCTTTAAATATTAATTTTTTAAGTTTTACAATCATTAGCAAAAATTATGGATATATAATATTTCATGTCAATATTATAGATAAATAATAATATATCAAAACTTATCATTTGAGATGAAGCTCCTATGGTGCATAAATATTGTTTTGAAGCTTTAGATAAGAGCATAAGAGATCTAATGCATTTTTCAAATCCATTAAGTTTAGAGTTGTCATTTGGGGGTAAAACTTGTTTTTGGTGGAGATTTCCGTCAGATATTACATGTTATTCATAAGGGGTGACAAACAAGATGTGAATTTTACTATTAATTCGTCATATTTATGGAGCAACTACACAGTGCTACGATTCACTGAACATGAGACTTCTAAATATGACATCCAATACAGAGTGTAATGAGTTGAGGAAATTTTCTAAGCGGATTGCAAGTATTGAAGATGGAATAGTTGGTGGAGATAATGATGACTCTTCCTTTATCGATGTGACTCATGACATATTGCTTAAACAATATGAAAATCCAATAAAAGACATTGTTTCAAACACTTATTTGCCTTACTCCAATAACATCCGGGACAATTCTTAATTCAAAGAACGAACAATTATTGTCTCTACTAAGGATGTGGTGAAACTTTTAAATCAATACATGGTGTCTCTAAATTCATCATAGGAGCGAAAATATCTCAGTTCTGATGGCACGTGTAAATTCGTCTCAAGTAGTGACTTATTTTAAGATATACGTACTCCTGAGTTTTTGAATACTTTGAAATGTTCTCACTACTAGAAATTTAAACATATATGACACATGATAGATGACATTTTTTTCACAAAATGTCATGTATGAGCGTATTTTTTTGCATAGATGACATTGTGAAAAAATAATGTGATCTATGAAGTGTGATTAAAAATATACATGACATTTTTTAAAATAATGTCATGCTATAATGTCATGTATCTATTACTTAGATGAAAATATCATCAAAATGTGATCTATGGGTGTGTTTATAATTAATATACATGACACATTAATAAAAAAATGTCATCTATATTAGTGTTTATTATCATAAACCCTTATTTTCACACTTGGTCGAATTTCCCTCCAACTTTCTTCAATTTACTTCTCCCTCCACAAACCCACTCTCATCTCTCAATTTCTTCAATTCCGCGAACCCACTCCCATCTCTCAATTTCTTCAATTCCGCAATCGTCCACAAACCCATCCTTAGCCGGAGCTCGGCCATTTCTTCCCCAGCGAATTCGCCGGCGCTCCATCACCTCTCGCCCTCAGAAGTTTCCCTCGAAACTCTCTCTCTCGGCAGCAGAGAGCAGCAACCATCGAGGGCTTTTGCCGCCGCCGCCTACCCTGCCACCGTCGCCGCCCAAGCAAGGTATGTCTTCAGTTCTTCTCTTTCTTTCTTTTTTTCCCTAAATTCCTCTCAGTTTGCTCCCTCTCTCGAATACCAAATAATCGAATCCTTCTCACATGATTTTGCTCTAACCATTCTCACAAAAGTCCACTTCCTTTGAATCTTTTTGAGTAGTTGTTTAACTGCTGCAAGAATAAAGGTATACTTTTTTGGAGAGTTGTGCGTATATGCTAATTGGAAATTTACCCATACTGAACTTAGGAAAGTCTTGCACCTTCCTCTTACAAAAAAGCTAATGGCTGTTAGTAGAGAAAGTTGGAGTGAGTTTATTCAATCTTGACTTATTCAAGCCCCTGTTGAAAAATATATTATGGACCTTTGTCTTGCTCATACGATCTTAAGGTCTGAAAGGATTTAATGATTCACTTTTGAAGAGTTATTGATTACCAGTTAACCTTTTTCCCCTTTCTGTTATTTAGATATGAGATATTCTTCTCTCTTACTATTATTTTGAGCAAGTTTATCAATAAAACAACATAGACGCTCACTTGTTGATTTCTGCTGTACGATTTTAATGCTTATGCCTTCTGTGAATTTTTCATTGAAGTGCCAGTGATGACACTGTTCCATCTGAATTCCGTGGTGGCTACCTTGCCTTTACTTGCCCGGTAATCTTACTATTGTTGCTTTGAGGTCTACTAAGATGTGGTATTTGATGGCAGGCTCTAAACCGCATAGGTGTTCGTGTTGTACTCGATGTTGTTTACAACCATTTACATGCAAATGGCCCGTACGACGAGAATTCTGTCTTAGACAAGGTCAATGAAAATGTTCATTTTAAGTTTTATGGCTACACAATTTTTTTGCTGAATTCCACCATCACATGGTTAGGTACTGTTCTATGTAATAATAAGAAGTTAACTGCAGATAGTTCCAGGTTACTACCTCCGTAGAAATCTTGATGGCTTTATCGAGCATAGTACGTGTGCAAACAATACAGCCAGTGAGCATTACATGGTTGACCGGTTGATTGTTGATGATCTATTGCACTGGGCCATCAATTACAAGGTACCATTTCCAATTGATCTCTTCCATCATATCTCTCTCATACTGCAATAACCATTCATTAACTGTCAGTGGACATGTTTAGTATGCCTAATGAAATTTATTTAGATATGTTTTTTTCCTGATTATCTGTTTTGCAGGTTGATGGATTCCGTTTTGACCTCATGGGTCATATTATGAAGCGTACAATGGTATGAATTGCATTCATGAGATATTTTATCTTGTGAAACTGTGCACTGTGCTATATGAATTCAAAATCTTGTGATATATTTATATTGCTAATACAATGGTAGTAGCTGAATATGGCGAATGATATTCATTTGAAAAAATAAGAAGTTAAAGTAGCCTTTGTCAGTAGCCTTTTATCTTGGTCTTTATGATTCAAAGGAATTCATTTATCTCGATTGAGATATGTGCTAGTTGTTGAGTTATTCTCAAGTAAGGAGGAAAAATGAAAATGTTGTCTTCTTTCTCCTCTTTTCCTTCTTCCTTTCAAGTTTCCAAACTGCTTATTGCTTGCAGTTAAAGGCCAGAAGTAAGCTTCAAAACTTACTGAAAGAAAATGATGGAGTAGCAGGCTCTAATATCTACATGTATGGGTGAAGGAATGAATTGTTTTTCAGTTCATCATTTTTTAATGAAGTATTCTATGATTACTAAGTTTTAATAGTACAACTAATGGCATATCCCCCTTCCCAACCTCTTCTCTCTTTAAATATTTATACCGTTTTAATAGTACAACTAATGGCATATCCCCCTTCCCAACCGCTTCGAGGCTTGTGGATGATGATTTTCAATATATCTTCTTCTGCTTCAATTATTTTGCGACTCATCCAGCATCATCTTTACTTAAGCCAGGTTGCAATGGCTGCTAACTTGAAGGATTATGTTCTAACCAACCATGAGGGACAGGAGGTAAACATGTTGTTCTTATAAACAGGAGGAACACTTTCTCTTACATAATTTATGAACTTCACAAAAACCGTACAAAAATTATATTGCAATGACCAGTGCTTTATTATCAAGAATACGTCAGATCTGCCAACATTTTGCCATAGTCTATCATAAGCTCATGGTTTGCTTTCCCCCAACCAGGTTAAAGGTTGTGAAGTGTTACTGCACGATGGTGTACCTGTTGCATATTCTTCATCCCCCATAGAAACAGTAAGTGCTGCCATTCTTCAGTAAATCTATTTAAAAAGTGAGGTTGCTCAATATGCAAGCCTTTCGTCAGTCGTCACAAATCTCTTTTTATATGCATGCCAGTAGTTCACATATTGGATTATTTTTTGAATTAGGTTAATTATGTCTCAGCTCATGATAACGAGACCTTATTTGACATCATCAGTTTGAAGGTAATCTTCTCTTTCATATCTTGCACTGTATTTCCTGCTGATGCATAGTATTTAATCTTGTTTTCGTTATGTATAGACTCCCATAAACATCTCTGTCGATGCAAGATGTAGGATGAACCATTTGGCAACCAGCATCATCGCGCTTTCCCAGGTTTCAACTTTGAGTTCTATGTAAAGAGGTCCTTCATATATCATGTTGGATAAAGAAATTGATTTACCTTCATTTTGTTACTTAAACTTGACATTTGACAGTAGGTTATGCTTTTCCTTAACATATGTGTAACTGTACTCATGCCATTTATTCACAGGGAATACCTTTCTTTCATGTTGGTGATTGGTTTAACAGGTAAGGCATATATACTAACTACACACAAATTGTTTGAAACTGTTAGGTGCAGAAAATTCCACAAATTGATCGATGGAAACTATCGCTTACTAGAGTTGCCGCGTTTTACACGATACGATATGGTGACAGTAACTTTACTTCTCTCAACTCGTAAGTTCATGAAACTCTACGACTCTCCATATTCATGTTTCAGGTTAGACTTCAGCTACAACTTTAACAACTGGGGTGTCGGCCTTCCTCCAAAAGAAAAGAATGAGCGTAATTGGCCACTGTAAGCATAGCATGAGATCAATTTCTAGTATTACAGTTCTGCATCACCATGCAATATATTTCTCTTCCCGATTCAGATTCTTTTCCGGTTTTGCTTCAGAATGAAAATCAGACTGGCAGATCCAGCATTTAAGCCTAAAAAAAATCACATCCTTGCAGCGCTCGATAGCTTCTGTAGCTTTATTACAATCAGATATCCTTCTACTGCATTGGGGTGTATTAGTTTAAGCTACATTAGTGAAGGTGCATGGATTGAAATATTAATTTAAGCTACATTACTGATTTTAGTGAAGGTGCATGTATTAGTTTAAGCTACATTACTGATTTTAGTATTGTCATTTTTATTTTTATTTCCATGTACAAAGTGGAATATTGGACACTTAATGCATATAAATATTTTTAGTGCGTGTATGAATTCTCTATTTGGCATTATTTTATTTAGTAAAATATATTGATGAAACCAAAAATATTAAATACAGGTTAATTAATGAAAAATTACGAAAATTGTTAAATTTATCAGATTATAGATGACATTCTGAAAAAGTCATGTATTGCACCAAAACGTGTCAACTTCTCGTTTATAAATGATATTTTTTTAATATAGATGACATTAAATTACTGCCATCTTATGAATTATAGATGACATTCTAAAAAAGTCATTTATTTCACCTAAATGTGTCAACTTCTCGCTTATAAATGACATTTTTTTAATATAGATGACATTAAATTATTGCCATCTTTTGAATTATAGATGACATTCTAAAAAAGTCATGAATTTCACCTAAATGTGTCAACTTCTCGCTTATAAATGACATTTTTTTTATATAGATGACATTATATTGTGTCATGTATTATGAAATAGATGACATTATTTTAGTGTCATCGTTTAATAAAATAATGTCATCTATGAGCGCATACATCACACGTTTTCAGTGTCATCTATGAGCGAGGAATAGATGAGCCCACCATATTTGACATTCTTTTACCCTCATACATGACATTAAATTAATGTCATGTATGAGCGTTTTTCTAGTAGTGTCTGGTGTTACTTACCATGAATTAATTTTGAAGGTTGGCACTATTATGTTGATGAGTAACATAGATCATGCTAATGATGTGTGTAATGAGACAATATTGATTGTTACTAGACTGAGTACTCATGTATTGGAAGAAAAAATTCTCACATGCCATAATGCAAGTCATAATGTCATAATACCAAAAATGACATTATCATTGCAAATCTAAGACTACCTTGCAAGTTTAAAGGGCGATAATTTCCTCGTATTATTTCATATGTCATGACTATAAACAAAAGTTAAGTCAATCACTTACTCACGTAAGTTTGTTTTAGAAAAGACTTGTTTTTAACATTGATAAACTATATGTAGTTGTTTTAGAGTCACAAGTCGCAAGGGTATGAAAATCTTGATTTGTAACGAGAATAATAGTTCATCTACTACAAAAATTGTGTATAAAGAATTGTTCAATAATATGCTCCCTCTGTCCCACTAAGCATGACACTTTTTTTTCTGACACGATTATTAAGGAGAGTGTATAAAGTAGTGTAAGAGTGATAAATGTGGTATTTTTAATGTAATACTAGAATAACTAGATAATTATTTATTTTAATTTAGTATTAATTATCTATAATACTCATATAATAATATATTAATAATGGACTAAAATAAAATAAAATATTTTGATGTGTTATTATGTTATGAATACTTAAATTGAATAACACATTAAACACAAATACAAATGTAAATAAAATAAAAAGTCAATCTTCATAAATATAATAATATAAGATGAACACTAATAAAAAAGTTAATTACTTTTGATTTATAATATTAGAGTTTAATTAGGTTCTCATCTTGTTAAGTTCTATTTTATTTAATTATTATTGTATTCATAATTTTAATGTGTTATTATGAATCATAAAAAAAATATTATAAAGAAAAACTCTTTATAATGAAGAAATAAGTAAAATTTAACAATAAAATTGGTATACGGTTCTAAATGGACGGTTACGGTTCCGAACCGCCGCTTCACGGTTCTAAAATTTTGGAATCATAATCGAACTGTCGCCTACATTGTTATGATTCGAAATCGAACGCACAGTTACAATTCCCGAAATCGGTTCGATTACGACGGTTACGATTCTTTTGAACACCTCTAAGTGCGTGGCAATACGATCTTTTTCGTAGGTGTAACTGGGCAGAAGATATTTTATGTTTCGATTTGGATGCGCTGTCACATTCTATGATTAAATCCTTACCTTAATCATTTGATTCATTTTCAAACAAGAAAAAAAGAAAAGAAATAATGGAGTCATAATTTGTCCGTTTCTTCTCTCTACAGGTCTCCTCCTCTTTACTCCACTCTTGCTTTTGCCGCCGACGCCATTTTCTTCCTCCTCCATGCCGCGCTCTACCCCATAAATAACACTTTCGCGAATCCTAATTCAATCCACCAGCGAGTCATGGCGGCGGAAGAGCCGGCGGTGTTGTACATGTACGGAGATTTGGAGCTCCACGTCATCGAGGCGCGCTCGCTCCCGAACATGGACCTCTTCACCGAGCGCCTACGCCTCTGTTTTAGCGTATGCAAGACCTCCGGCGAAGGCGAAGGCGACGCCAGCGGCAGGAGCGAGGTCAGTGGCCGCCACGACAAGCTCCACCATCACAAGAAGATCATCACCAGCGACTCCTACGTCACCATCTGCGTTCCCCAGGCCACGCTCGCCCGCACGCGCGTCATCTCCAATTCGCAGAACCCTAAGTGGGACGAGCGCTTCGATATCCCCCTCGCTCACCCATTTGCCAATCTCGAGATCCGGGTGAAGGACGACGACGTCTTCGGCGCCGACACCATGGGGAAGATCCTCATCCCGGCGTCGAAGATCGCCTCCGGTGAGGAGATCTACGACTGGTTCCCGCTCATTGCCCCGTCGGGGAAGCCGCCCAAACCCGACACGGCGGTGCGGCTGAAAATGAGATTCACTCCGTGTGAGAAGAACCCGCTCTACAAACACGGCATCGCTGGTGATCCGAAGCAGGTAGGTGTTCGAAACACTTACTTTCCCCTACGGAAAGGGAGCACAGTCACTCTATACCAGGATGCGCATGTTAGCAATGAAGATAAAATGCCCAGAATCGAGCTCGACAATGGTTTAATCAGGCATCACGCCACATGTTGGGAGGATATATGCTATGCGATCGCGGAGGCGCACCATTTGATATACATTGCAGGGTGGTCTGTTTTTCATAAGATCAAGCTGATTAGGGAGCCAACGAAACCATTGCCGCGAGGCGGAGATCTCATGCTTGGGGAATTATTGAAGTATAAATCACAGGAAGGGGTTCGAGTTCTGCTGTTGGTTTGGGATGACAAGACTTCACACGACAAATTCTTCCTCAACACGGTATGATTTGTAGTATTTCTTGTTCATTCTTGATGTCTTTAATCTAATCACAGTTAGTACATTTTCTGGCTCAATGTATTTGGGGCTATGTATCGGTATATTACTTTTGGAGACGGAGGGGGTGAGGAGCGTCTTTTATATATAAAATATGGGGATTGAAATAAAGTTTTCGATTATTATATTCTTCTAACAAAAGCTCCAGCTTAATTAATCTGTTTGGACTAACTCTGCTCTTTGCTTTCAAGTATGTTTGTCAAAATATATGATGTGAAGTCTGACAATAATACATTCTGCTTTGCTTATATCTTGACTAGGTTAAGTTTATTATTCTGCTTTGCCTTTATCCTGATTAGATTAAGTTTGATTGTGTTGTCTCCTATAACATAGATTAAGTTTAATTTTGATTAGGAAGCCATTTCTTATTACATACAGACATCACGATATGCCCCGCTATAAGATAGATATATATATATATATATGTGATACATATATAGATATATAGTTAGTGTAAATGGTAACTTAAATCAATTAGGAAAGCATGTCTTAAGTCAATCTCCATACATGAGACCTTTAATTGTCAATTAATCTCGAACTGTCATTGTCCATATACTGAGACTTGGAAGAGAGAAACTTCTCTGCTTTACTAAAGGTCAGGAAAAACAACCATATTACCATCTGAAATGCTTGCTTGTATAACTGGTGATTTCGGTCTTTCAGACACTTATGATTGCTTTCGCTATTTAAGTGGTGCTTAATTTTTAAATTAGTTTTTCCTATTTCATGATTGGTGGACATGGTTTCTCTCTCCATTTGTAGTGTGGTTGGCGATTTATTACATCAATAGATGAATAACGATTTGTTTCTTATTAACATAAAGAACCTTACATCCAGACTTCCTTGCCTTGTGAACTACATCTGATCCTGAACAGCAATAAAGCATATCCATTCCAGCATCCAGTATATGCTTTTGATACACGGCAAAGCTGCCTGTCTTTCAACTTCCTTATTGGAGTTCTCTTGTTCTTGTCATAGTTGTTTCAAAGAGTATATCTTATGGATTTACTGATGCTCTGAACATCAATTTATTATGATTTTCTCGCGCTTCATTGTATGATACCATTGACATGCCAAGTTGGAGATCTGTACCCTTTGATTTTTTAAATCACCATCCATATTTTCCTTCTTTGTGAAATAGTTGCTTAAACTTCATTAATATATATTAGATGAACAGTTTGGTGTCTTTGGATGCAGACAGGTGTGATGCAAACTCATGATGAAGAGACAAAGAAGTTTTTTAAGCACTCATCTGTAATTTGTGTTCTATCACCACGTTATGGGAGCAGTAAACTTAGCTATATTAAACAACAGGTACATTTATATATTCTATCCATTTCTAATTGGAGGCATCTTGTTATTCTTTATTTTGTCTCAAGTTGTTCGTGCAAATAGGTTAATTTTGAATGCTGCACTTTAAATGGTCCATGTGTTTTTGAAATGCAACCCGAGACAGCATTTTGTTAGCATGTCATAATTTTTTCAATAAATGAAATATAAAATTAAAGAGACAGAATCCTCACTATAATCTCGACAAGGCAGATGCTGAAAGAGGCTTATATGATGGCAAATATCTGTAGAAACAAAACATAATGGGAAATTGTTCATAAGCTAACGAATTTGATAACAGAGGTTTGAATCTTTTATACCGCTCATTGTGATTTTTCGGTTCTACTAATCTTTTGATCCCCATCTCAAAATTTATCCTTCCTGCAAGCTTCTATTTTCTGCTGAGTAACTTTTGTGATCTTACTCCAGGTAGTTGGAAACGTGTTTACTCACCATCAGAAATGTGTTCTTGTTGATACTCAAGCCCCTGGTAATGACCGAAAAATTACTGCCTTTATTGGAGGAATTGATCTATGTGATGGTCGTTATGATACACCTCAACATCGACTGTTTCGTGATCTTGACACTGTTTTCAAAGATGATTTTCATCAGCCTACATTTCCGGTGAGTAGTTAATGCTCAGTTGCTTTAATTTGTGCTCAACATGTTTCATGCTTGTCTATCTTTTCTGCATTGTAGTTAAAACTGTGACCATTAGTTGTAGTGTTCACAAACATACTGATTGCTCAGATACTTTTCCCTCTTTTGATGAGTTGATCTAAGCTCTTCATGATTCTTAAATGATTTAATCTGAATAGTGATGAGGTGAAAGTGTTATCATAGGAAAGAATCGAGAGATAAATTAAATCAAACTACACAAGGAACAATTTGAAAGAGAGGAAATGAACTTGCAAGAGAGCATGCCCCAACCATGAGCACTAGTAGACTATTCATGCGCATGCAACTTGCAAGGGTTTAATACTCTATGCCAAATAGGCTCCATAATAAATTTCTCGTTTCGGCCAATAAAATAAAACTAAAGTCCAGCACCAATAAGTGGGGTATGATGGGTATCAAATTAGTAATTGCTAGTTTCCTGTGGACTCGATTTCATTTTCCATCTCCAGCTCTGTTTCCAGGATTAGTTTGATCTTCAGGCTATTGATGTCAACTGTCGAGATAATGGACACAACCCTATTCCCGTTTTTGGTTTAATATTTGGAAAAGGTTGGAGTAAAATTGTTTGAAATGAATTATCTTATTAATTCTTGCTGCTACCATAGAAGTGAAGGACCTCCAGCCTTTTCCGCAAATGTCTACTGTGTCCTTCCTTCTGGTTATAGCTTAAGATTGATGAAACAGTTGGTAGGAGAGTAAATGTCAAATATTGAGAAACATGAAGATGATTACTATGATGCATAGTAAGAAATACATTTCAGTAGCAGGAAAGGTTTAAGGAAATAATATAATTTTAAGCTCCTGATACAAGGCACATACGCCATTTGTCAAATGCATTAGATTGTTGATACAACATCCATTTAGTTATTTCTTATCTGATGATTTACCTGTCTTATTATCTGCAACACAATGTTGTGTAGTGTTAAGTGACTTTATTATCACATTTTCTTCATTTCACATGCTTAGGCAGGAATGCAAGCTCCAAGGCAGCCATGGCATGATATGCACTGCAAAATTGATGGGCCTGCTGCATATGATGTTCTTATAAACTTTGCCCAACGTTGGCGTAAATCAACCAAATGGAGAGAATTTAGTCTACTTAAGAAAAAGATGTCCAATTGGAATGATGATGCTATGATAAAAATTGAGCGAATATCATGGATATTAAGCCCTGCTCTTTCTGTAACCAAGGATGGAACTTACAGGTATTCTCAGGAGGACGATCCTAAGCTATATGTGCGTGGAGAAGATCACCCTGAAAATTGGCACGTTCAGGTAAGAACCCCCTAGATTGGAAGAGTGGAATCTTTTTGTTGATTAGTTTGTATTTAATCTTATTTTTCTTCTTTAGATATTCCGGTCCATTGATTCAGGTTCGCTGAGAGGCTTTCCCAAATTCTATGATGACGCTGAGGCACAGGTAATCGCATCCTCATTTCTTTGCCCTTAGGCATCTATATCCACCAAAAACATCTGGGATGTGTGCAATTCTTATGAAATTGGTTGATGTTCCCTATCATTTCATAATAGTTGCCCTTTTTTTAATATTTGCTTGCAGAACCTTGTTTGCTCCAAGAATTTGGTGATAGATAAAAGTATTCAAACAGCATATATTCAGTCAATAAGATCTGCTCAGCATTTTATCTATATTGAAAATCAATACTTTCTTGGTTCTTCATATGCTTGGCCTTCGTACAAAGATGCAGGTAATGATGTGCCTCCTTAATTTTCTTTCATCAATTTTCTCTTTTTGGTTTCTATTTTTTACTGTTTGGTCATATTTGAGCTTAAAAGGGCAATTATACTTATTATTTAAAGTTGTCTTTTATTCAAGCATGAATGGTCTAGATGTCACTTTAGCTTGTGTTGTCATTTGCAAGTTTGAATATATAAAGTGAACTCTATAGATTCAAAAAAATTCTGTAGCACACATGCAAATATAACATGATAGTCTGTCTATTTATTCAGTAATATTATGAAAAAATATTTTCTTCCCAATTCTCACGCATGTTTCTATCTTCTAGTCTACTAGAGCGTCAATGATATTTTCTCTGTTGCAACCATATGTCAGGGGCTGATCATCTAATACCAATGGAGTTGGCAATGAAAATTGCTAGTAAAATTAAAGCTAACGAGAGATTTGCTGTTTACATTGTTGTACCAATGTGGCCAGAGGGAAATCCCAAGGACAATGTTGTGCAAGAAATTCTATTTTGGCAGGTAATATGCATATATCAGGTTCAAACATGTCTTTTTTTATGAAATATAAACCATGTTGAATTAATAGGCATTACTTTGTGACGAGGCAAATATCGATGTATTGACATTATAATTTACTACTACCTAATAGAGGCATTGGTTCTTCTGCTGCTTTATTTTTTTTACTTAGTTAGGAGAAAAGGAAGGCTTCTAGAAGAAAGGAGTGATGATAGATTGAGAAATTACTGTTGGTTCCACAATTAGGTTGATCAGAAATAATAATATCAATGCTTTTTTAATTTTGTAATCAGTAAACTGCAAGTTTCATATCTGATGTTCAATAAATAGAACTGCAGGTCAGTTCGTTTGGTTATATTAGTATATTTGTTTGTTATCTCCCTGGGTTCTTAAATGGCATCTAGGTTTTATTGTGATGTTGTGAAGTAAATCCTTGAATTCAGAGATCATAGGATTTTGCTCCTTACATGCTTGTTTATGCAACAGGGCCAAACAATGCAGATGATGTATCAGTTTATTGCAAAAGAGATCAAAGAAATGAACCTCACAGATTCACACCCGTTAGATTACTTGAATTTCTACTGTCTTGGCAATAGGGAAAAGATAGATCCTGGTGCTCAGGTCTCTGGGGATGCTGCTAAGGTTAGAACAGGGTTTATACTTTCTTGTGTTTGAAGTAGTTCTAAGGAAGACAATGTGTATGACTAATTTTGATGAATATCCTATACAATAATACGATAGTTCTATTGTAATAACATATTTCTTTCCCCTTACATTACACTCACGAGCTTCTCTCTCAATATTCAATTTCACTCAGATTTCAGAAGCGCAAAAGTTTCAGCGGTTCATGATTTATGTACATGCCAAAGGAATGGTAGTGGATGACGAATATGTAATAATAGGATCAGCCAATATAAATCAAAGATCGATGGCAGGCTCAAAAGATACAGAAATAGCAATGGGTGCATATCAGCCTCATCATACTTGGGCAAAGAAGCAGAAACATCCACATGGCCAGGTTTGTTTGCTGTTGAGAGGTCTTTTATTCTATTAGAATCTATATATGGTTAGTTAACTTCTGATTATTGTGTGCACTAAAGGAATTATTATTGTATTTTGCAGCTTGATATCACAGTGACATTGGTTGAGAGGTCTTTTATATGTTCTGCATTTTCATGTCGAAGTGTGTTTTGTCGAGTCTTGTCTTGTGTTATGACTGTTACCTCGTCGCTGCATCTGGGTCAATATTGTGATATTTAATATGAACATTACGTGAATGTAATCGCTATCTTAGTTTTATATATTTTCATATTAACATTGTCAACTAGAATTTTGACTAGTGTGCTGTCACCTTTATTCAAGTACTTCTTTAAGCTAAGGTGTTGGGGCCGAATGGTCTTTGAGGAAAACGAGCCACATGGTAGTCAAATATTATAAAACTAGGCCAATTTTAATAAATATAATCGTCTTATATATATTATTGTCGATTATCATTTTGCATGATATGAATCTTTGTTTCCTCTCTTTTCTTCCTTCTAAACTTTTTTTTCTCACTCAAATATGCAGGTTTATGGATATAGAATGTCACTGTGGGCAGAACACCTTGGGATGGTGGAAGATTGTTTCAACGAGCCACAGAAAATCGAGTGTGTAAAGCGAGTGAATGCAGTTGCTGAAGATAATTGGAAGAGATACACTGGAGATGAATTTGCAGCGTTGCAAGGTCATCTTCTCAAATATCCAATTGAAGTTGATGTCGACGGCACTGTAAATCCGCTGCCAGGGCATGAGAACTTCCCTGACGTGGGGGGCAGAGTTCTTGGAGCTCACTCTCCCACCATACCCGATATTTTGACGACGTGATCTTGACTACACATGTGAGTACCTGGATCTTGTGATCAACTGGTGTTTGTATTTGTACAAATTGATCAATTTCTTCTTTTCCATTGTTTTTTAAATTGAGTCGGGAATAGGACTACTGGATTTGGGTTTGTGTAAATTTGGTGTATTCTTATTTGAATATATGTAAAGATTGGGGTGAAGATTATGATTGTAGTGTGTTGTTTATGCTTGAAGTTGAAGTTTTTTCCTATTCAAACTTAAGTAGACTCCAACATCTCTGGCCCGTGAGGTGGGAGCCGGGCCTGTTACGACACAATGAATTCACTAGTTCTTCCTCGATCTACCAAAATAGTTAACCCTAGTTACTAGAGTACATTGAGCCTATAATTGCATTGTGTTGATATTTCTTACTTATCTAATGTTGGATGTCACAATTTTTCCCCGTTGAATACCCTATAAGGCTCATGTAGCTCACCTGGAGTCAGTTGTGATACCATTATGTCTTAGAGCATCAATGACTTTGTCGAATGTACAAATTAAAACCATCCACCAGTGTAAATCCACTCATTATGAGCCCATATCATGGAGCTACTCCCACACTGGTGGCTTTTGCAGCTCGGCGGCCTGGGTGGCCGTGCAGGTGAAGGCATAGCCACCGTCGTCAGTTATTTGGTGCAGAAGCGAGGAGAGTCCGGGAGTCGAGGATTGGGATATGAAGGTTGATGTGGAAGTGGCGGATATTGATATTCAACTTGACGTTCTTCTTTACTAGTTATTAAAAAATTCATTCAACTCATAATTACATTGTGCTGACATTCTTTATTTATTCGTTATAAATGTCACTTGGACTATATCTATCTATAAATATATTATTATCGGAAGAGAATTAAATTCTACAAAATTCCGTTTATTTTTAATAATAGGAAATATAGAAGATTTACATATAGACATAATTTAAGAAACATATAAATTGTACTGTAGCAGTTATTTTTTGATGTATATATGCATTTACTCTTACTAAAAATATGATAAAAAAAAAAGTAATTTAAGAATCAATGTGTGAAATATGCACGCGGAATTCGGTCTGATAAATTGTATAAATCAAGTTATTATTGAGTTAGGTTATGTTTGATAGCCTTGTTTTGGGCTGATAGGAAAGATAACATGGGTAAGTTATATGTTTGGTAGCATTTCTGTAATAACGGGCCGGCCCGTGATAGGATAAATTTCCACTGTTTTGCTAAGAAATGGTAACCCACCAAATTGGTGGGTTACCATTAAACTTGATTCCAATTTGTTTTAGTTTCCAAAAATAACCCCATTGATATTCTATTCTCTCTCCATTCTTCCAATTTCTCCATTCCTGTCGCAACGGCCGTCTTCTTCCATTCGACTTCCTCTCTCGCGACCTTTGCCAACCCACCAAGCCAGAGTCCCCGCCGCCTACCGCCTTCTTCAATTCGGCTGCCAAGAGCCACCGTCTGTCGCCTCGCCTCGTTCCTTGTTTTCTTTTTTCTTGACCGCGCCGCTTCGCTTCTTGCCTCCTCATTTTTTTTTCTAGATCGCGCCGCCTCGCCTTCTGCCCTCTCTTCTTTTTTCTTGACCACGACAACCTCTGCAAATCAGCAGGAGGTCATCTTTTTTCTCTTCTTTCTTCTATTTACCGACATCCTCTTCTTTTATTTTGTTTTTCAATTTCTAATTTTTGTAATTTTGTAATTACAATTTTCAAGTGTCTTATGCAATTTTGTATTCAATAGTATTATGAAATTATGTAATTTTTGGAGCTTTCAATTTATGTAAAGAAATATGAGTTTTGAATTTTGGGGAAATTGCTGCTATGGAAAAACATGAGTGGTAAATTTTTTGTCAAAATTAATATTTGAATCTTTCAATTTTTGTATTGTTGCTATGTCATTTTTGTGTTCATAGTTGGAGCTGGGAAAAACAAAGTAGTGAAGAGTGATTAATGTTTTTCGACGGGGTAGTTGTGCCGCCGTGCTCGCCGGACGGTGAACAGCTGCGCAGTAATGAAGAGAGGGGAAGAAGATGTTATGTTGTGGAAATAAGTTATTTACAGGGACAAAAATGTATTTTTACAACATAACCTAACTAACTTGTGAATTATATCTATTTTCTATCAAACAATGAAATTATATCATTGTTTTATTTTATCTCACTCTTCTAGTTAATTATAACCAAACTAGGTGAAACCTATCTAGCCTATCAAACATACCCTTAATCTATTACGGTTAAATTTGAATTTAATTTATTAAAAATGGGATCAACTCTATTTAGTTTAAATTTGATAACGAACAAGTTTTATGCTGACTTGACATGATAAAATTTTAAATTTATACTGACGAAATCATAAAGTTATAATACAACAATACTATATTTTTTTTTTATTTTGTGCAATGTTTATTTCATATCTAAACCAAATAAAAAATATTGAATATTGACTATTTCATAATATAAATTATTAATATATATTAGATTTTTATGTTATCTAGTAACTGAACTTGACTTGCATCTGATCGGATTATCAAGTCATATCAAAAACCGGTCATATGTTGAATAGGCAACCAATGATGATGCAAATGCATAAATTGCTTAACATTGTATTTTACACTATCACACGAAATATACACGAACTTTGTTTTAACTTTCATATAAATGAAAATGCTCACCTGTCCGTGACGGGCGGGGTCAATGCGATCATGAATGATGTGTCATGTCATGTCATGTAGATAATATTAAAATTTTAATATTTTTTTATTAATTATTACCTTCCAACTAGATTTTATTGATTATGGTATAGTTTAATGTATATATACTATAAAACTAAATCTTCTCTCTTAATTTTCACTCCAAAACTTCTCTCATCATTTTTTCTCAAAACTTTTTTAGGGAGTCATTATATGTACACACTTTCAATTTCAACAAATATATATTTATCAAACTTATTCCATGTCAAATTTCATATTACACTAACTATATCTCTTCTTTCACTTTGACAAATATATATTTATCAAACTTATTCCATGTCATATTTCATAATACACTAACTATATCTCTTCTTTCACTTTGACATCGATAGAATTAACAATGTTAAAATTTTAATATATTTCAATATTTATCATTTCCAATGCTTTAGAAACTCAATAAATTATTATTATATGGGGGTAAGCTCTTCAATTTTCAAATACTATTCAAAACAATAATAAAACATTTTAAAGCATTTATTTTAATTAAAAATTCATTTTTAAATATTAATATAAAATTTTGAATTACTTTTATTTTTCTAAATAGAAAAATTTAACGTCTTTTCATTATAGATATATAAAGGAAACGAACAAAATTCACATTTTTTTGAAATTTATAAACCATAACCCAGAGAGCTCTCAAGGTAATATCCGGTCTAAAAAAAATCTTAAATTACTATGTTCTTTGCCCATGTACTTTTATATAAATGCAAATAGTTTCAGTTTCTGCAAGAATTTTTTAGTGTTGCTATCGTATTAAACAATTATATATGTATTTCATGTTATTTAGTGTTGTTTTAATATATATATATATGTATATATATATATATCATGTTATATATGTGTGTGTGTTTTAATACTTTAAATTTCTATTATATTATAACCATAACACAAAAAGCTCATAAGAAAATATTTACTTTGGAAAACTTCTTAGATTGCTATGTTTTCTACTTATATAATCTATTGTAAATACAAATATTTTTTGCAAAAATAATTAATATGCTGCACACACACACATATATATAGTGTTTTAATACTTTTATTATGATGTAGATTTGTAGAGTGGTGGTTGTGCATGTGTGCTCATAATATTATTTTGTTATGTTCAATTTATAAATTACAATAATACATTACACATGATTTTTTATTATAAGATAATAAATTATTGCTCTATAAAAATACTCTAGTCATGGTCGAGTGTGTGAAAGAAAATGAAGAAGAGCAAAATAATTCTTGCATGGTTTTAGTATCCAAACTGCATTGCAGAGGAAAGGTTTTTCTCATATATAACAACTATAGCCAACATCCCTATTTATAGGAAAATAACAATAATAAAGCAACCCTATTGGATAAAGAGATAACCCTAAAATAACAACCTTCAATCTTCTATGCAACGTGTTGGCTCATCTATGGTATAGTACTATCCGGACCATGTGTAATGTCCTGCAACTGAACCATGCTCCCTTTGTCCTTTGTATTAGTTGTAGCCTTGGATGCTTGAGTATGTTTAACATCGCCCCTCAATTCGAGCGAGCTAGAAGAACAAACACCAAGCTTGTTCTTGAGCTTGGAGAAGAATTGAATTCCCAACAACTTAGTAAAGAGATCTGCAATCTGCTCAGCCGATGGAACATGACGAAGAAGCACATGCCTCGCTGCAACCTTGTCTCTGATGAAGTGCACATCCAACTCTATGTGCTTAGTGCGAGCATGTAGAACATGATTCGAAGCAAGAACAATAGTGCTCAACTTATCAACCCAAATAACCGGGAGACCATCAAGACGAAGGCCTAATTCGGACAATAGAGCAATTATCCAAGTTACCTCGGAAGCAGCATGAGCCAAGCTTTTGTACTCCGATTCAGTGTTTGACCGAGAAAAGATAGATTGCGTTTTGGAACACCAAGAAATAAGATTATGACCCAAGTACATGCAATAACCAGTGATAGAGCGTCTAACATCAAAATCTGACGCCCAATCAACATCTGAGAACGCTGTAAGAACCCTAGAAGAAGCTTGAAGGTGTATAAACTGATCAAGAGTGCCAGCCAAGTACCGGAGAATGCGCTTAACAGCCCGCCAATGAGTATCAAGAGGGCACGACATATATTGGCTGACTTTATTAACACTGTAACTTATTTCAGGCCTGGTGATGGTAACATATTGAAGTGCACCCACCGCACTCCTATATTGTTTGCCATCAATGGTGGGATCACCAACATGTTTAGACAATTGTGGAGAAGAGATCATGGGTGTGGAAATGCCCTTCGCATCAACCATGTTCATGCGGTGGAGAATTTCATTTGATATAAGCAGTTTGAGACAAGTGTAGCCCTTGCTTCGTTCTCGTCATTTCAATGCCCAAAAAATGATGAACTTCACCAAGATTCTTCAAGGAGAAATGAGCATTGAGAGAATCAATCACATGAGAAACATCAGTGGTGTTAGAGCCAATAATAAGCATATCATCCACATTGAGAAGGAGATAGACAGCAGAAGTAGGAGAAACCCTATAAAACAAGGAGTGATCAGCTCTTGACTGAAAGTAACCAATGGACAAAAGCACCCGCTTGATGGTGAAGAACCAAGAGCGTGAAACCTGCTTTAGCCCATATATAGCCTTAGTAGGCCTATAAACCAATGAACCATCAGAAACTTCAAAACCAGCAGGTTGTCGCATATATATATATCCTCCTCCAAAGTGCCATGAAGAAAAGCGTTATTGACATCAAGGTGAGTGATTGACCAATGAGCAGAAACAACAACGCTAAGCATGATACAAATGGTGGAAGGTTTGACTACAAGACTAAAAGTTTCCTTAAAATCAAAACCGAGCTCCTGAGAATATCCTTGCGCCACAAGTCGCGCCTTGTACTGAGAGACAGTACCATTAGCATGGCGTTTAATTTTGAAAACCCACTTAGAACCAATGAGATTCTTGCCAAGGGGAAAAGCAGTGAGAACCCAAGTTTTGTTTTTGAGCAAAGCAAGAAACTCATCCTTCATAGCCTCAAACCAAACAGAAGAGGCAAGAGCAGCAGAAACAGACTTTGGTTTAGACGTAAACAAAGAAGTAGTAGCAGTAAGAATGGAATGATCACTAGCAAGTGCCTTAGAACGAGTAACCATGGGATGAGAGGGTTTAACTGGAGACATGGCAGTGACTAGAGGTGAAGAAGCAATGGAATTAGATGCTTCAAGGGAGACTGGAGTTGGAATAGATGTGTCTGTGGAAGGAAGAGTTGTGGAGGACAAGGTCTTGGAAGGATTAGAAGCGTAACGATGGGCAATGGTGATAGACACGACAGTAGTGGGAGGGTCATGAGACACAGGAATAACGGGAGAAGAAGAATGACCAGAAGATGGAGCAAAAGAAAAGATATGCTCATTAAACAAGACATCTCTAGTGACAATGACTTTCCCTGAAGGAAAGAGCACTTTATAACCCTTATGAGAAAAGCTATAACCAAGAAAAGTGCCCACTGAGGATCTAAAATCAAGTTTATGTTTGGTGTAAGGTCTGAGAAAAGGAAAGCATTGATAACCAAAAACTCTAAAAAAAAAGAATAGTCAGGCTTTTGATCAGAACAAACTTCAAGAGGGGATTTGTGAGAGAGAAGCTTGTTAGGAACCCTATTGATGTTGTAAACAGCTGTAATGAAGGCATCATCCCAATATTTAGAAGGCAAATGGGATTGAGCCAATAACGAAAGCCCCATTTCAACAATGTGTCGATGTTTACGTTTGACAAGACCATTTTGTTGCGGAGTGTAAGGACAATACACACAATGGTGAATCCCACTAGACTTTAAAATATCACTCATGCCTTGGAACTCACCTCCCCAATCACTTTGAAACATTTTAATTTTTAGGTTAAGCTAATTTTCAACCAATGTTTTGAACTAAGAAAAGGTTTGCGTGACCTCATTTTTTCGTTTGAGTAAATAAATCCAAGTATGCCTACTAAAATGATCAATAAAGGAAACATAATACTTGTAGCCATTCCTAGAAAGAATAGAAGATGGTCCCCACAAGTCACTATAAACAAGTTGCAACAGTTGAGAATAAGTGACAATAGATTGATCGTAAGGAAGACGATGCATTTTAGCAAGGCAATAATGATTACATAGAATGGAACGTTTAACATGAACAAAAGCAATGTTACAACTCTTCAAAGCTTTCTCAACTATATCCCAGGCAGAGTGACCAAGTCTCTTATGCCATAAGTCTAAACTAAGAAGAGAAGAACAAGCAGTAGACAAGACAGTAGGAATGGAACATAAAGAAACCCTAGGACTTGAACTTTGGGCAGCTGAGGAGCTATCCTTGATTGAAGCTGAAGGAGAAGAACCAAAGGAGGACTTGTAGAGCTGGAACTTGTACAAACCATGCTCAACAATGCCCTTGAGGAGTGTTTGACGAGTGACCTGATCCTTGACAAGACAAACGGCAGGGTGAAACTCAAAAAACATAGCATTATCTTTGGCAAACTGAGACACACTTAAGAGATTCTTAGAAATGTGAGGCACATGAAGAAGATAGGAAAATGAGAAATGTCTAGATTTGTTAACAAGAGAGTGAACTGTTGAAGAACCCACATGGAAAATAGGTACACAATGATCATCTCCAAGTTTCAAGAGGTTACCTCCATGATATTCAAAGGCCAAGTTGAGATTTTTGAGATCATTGGAGACATGATTGGTGGCTCCAAAATCAGGAAACCAAACAGAGGAAGAATCAAAGCCATATTCAGAATGAGTTGCACTGCTAGAGGCACCCCGAGCTTGAGTGAAGTGAAGGATTGTTGACTTGGTTTTGATTGGAGAAGGAGGAATGCTGTTGTTGAGGCTGCGGCTGTGACTGAGGAACAAAATTATGCTCAAAACGGTACCAACAGTCCACAGCAGTATGACCAAGCTTAAGACAAACTTGACAGGTTGGTTTGTTAAGGTTAGGACCATTACCACGACCTCTGCCACCTCTACCACCTCGTTGAGCTTCATTCCGACCACATCTATTGTTGTATCCTCCTCTGGAATTGTTAGTGTTAGTCTTAGCTCCAGAACTTTGAGCAAAGTTGAGAGAGGGCTGGGATCCGTCTATACTAACACTAGAAGTCTTCATGGTGTCAAGCCGAGACTCAAAAATAAGAAGGAGGGAGTGAAGGTCTGGAACAAACCATGCTTCATTCTTGGATGTAACATTAACCATCACTGAGTCATACTCAGAGCCAAGGCCAGCAAGGATGTGCAAGACTTGATCATCATCTGAAATATTGTATCCAGCATAACCTAGCAAGTCGCAGCAGCTCTTGATCTTGCTTAGGTAATCACGCACAAACATCCCCTCCCTTTTCGACGTCTGGAGTTGTAGTTTGTACTGCATAAGCTTTGCACGAGATTGGTTAGAGAAGTTGGATTCAAGTGTAGCCCATATCTCTCGACTGGTACTCAAACCCACGACCAAAATCATAATGATGTCAGAAAGAGAAGATTGGATCCAAGCAGCAAGGGGTTGGTCTTGACGATGCCACTTGAGAAACTCAGGATTGAGTTTCATAGCCTTTTGAGCTTTAGGAATGAGAATGTATTCTGGCGGAGGGTTAGAATCTCCATTGAGAAAAGGCTCAAGGCCGTAGCCTTTCACATTAGCTACAATCTGTTGTTTCCATATAAGATAGTTAGTATCTGTGAAATATGATGATTTTGAGGGAGTATAGGGATAGGGTTGAGACTAGAGTCCGGTATAGGTATGGATTGAGATGTATTGTCTGATGCATCGGTATCAGACATGATAAGAAGGGTGGAGAGGTAATAGAGACAGGTTTAAGTTTGCTCTGATACCATGAAAGAAAATGAAGAAGAGCAAAATAATTCCTGCATGGTTTTAGTATACAAACTGCATTGCACATGAAAAGTTTTTCTCATATATAACAACTATAACCACCATCCCTATTATAGGAAAATAACAGTAATAAACTCTAAAATAACAACCTTGAATCTGCTATGCTACATGTTGGCTCATCTATGGTATAGTACTATCGGGACCATGTGTAATGTCCTGCAACTGAACCGTGCTCCCTTTGTCCATTGTATTAGTTGTAGCCTTGGATGCTTGAGTATGTTTAACAGTGTGGTACCTTCAAAGATCTTAATCATCTATCTAAAATTTCTACAACAATTATTACTTATAAATTTTCATTTACCACATTTATTACTTATAAATTTTATATTCTAATAGTGTGAAGAGAGCAAGACTGCGCGTTCTACCTTATATGGTAGGAATACATATATAGATGAATGCAATAATGAATTTAAAAAGCATGATCAAGATATCAACATTATCATATTGACTTTGTAGGTCAAATATGTCGCAATTTCACGAGTCACCACGTCTATATTATAAAGCAAAATCTTCCCCCATTAATTTTCCCTTCAAAACTTTTCCGTTAAATTAACTATTACTTTTGAAACACTTTAGAGGCTCAATAATTTATTATTATATAAGTGTAAACCTTTGAGTTTCCAAAAGCATTCAACAAATAATAATATAAATCGTATTTTATGTTATTTAGTGTTGTATTCATATTAAACATGTGTATATGCATTTTAAAAGAAAAGCTTAGAGACAAAAGATAAAGTAAAGCTTGCATGTTTTCAATATTAGAATAACATAGCAAAGAAGGTGTTATCGAGGTGCACCATCATCTACAGCAAGCATCACTATTTATAGCAATAGTAAAGTAAGCAAGAGTACTACTGGACAAATGAAGAAACCCTAAAATAACAACCAAAGGACAGATATGCAACGTGGTAAGCAACCTATTGCGCAGTGCTATTGGGACCATTTGTCATAGTCTGCATCGATACCGTGCTCTCCTTATTGTTATCCTTTTCATTTTCATTAGCAGAAACATGAGAATCAATAGTATGTTTAACACCGCCCCTCAATTCGAGCGAGCGAGAAGAACAGACGCCAAGCATATTCTTGAGCTTAGTGAAGAATTGGACACCTAATGGCTTAGTAAAGATATCTGCCACCTGCTCAGCCGAGGGAACATGTCGTAGAACCAAATAATTAGCAGCAACTTTGTCTCTAACGAAATGCACATCTAACTCGACGTGCTTAGTGCGAGCATGCAGCACAGGATTAGAAGCAAGAGCAATTGTGCTTAAGTTATCAACCCAAACAACTGGAACTCTCTCAAGGCGAAGGCCTAACTCAGACAGTAAAGCTGTAATCCACGTGACTTCGAAAGCAGCATGCGCTAAGCTCCTGTATTCAGACTCAGTACTTGATCGGGATACCACTGACTGCTTTTTGGAACACCAAGAAATAAGATTACAACCCAAATAAGTGCAATAACCAGTGATGGATCGTCTATCATCCAGATCCGACGCCCAATCAGCATCGGAGAAGGCTGTGAGAACCCGAGTAGAAGCTTGAATATGGATACCTTGATCGAGGGAACCAGCCAAGTAACGAAGAATACGTTTAACAGCCTTCCAATGAGTATCGAGCGGGCAAGACATATATTGGCTGACCTTGTTGACACTAAAGCTAATCTCAGGTCGAGTAATGGTAACATATTGAAGTGCTCCCACAACACTTCTATATTGCTTGCCATCGACATTAGGATCACCAACACACTTGGACAACTGTGGGGAAGATATCATAGGTGTAGGAAGCCCCTTAGCATCAGTCATGTTCAAGCGGGTGAGGATAGCTTTGATGTAACCAGCCTGTGATAGATGTAGCCCTTGTTTCGTTCTTATAATCTCAATACCCAAGAAATGATGAACCTCACCAAGATTCTTCAAAGAAAAATGATTACTAAGAGAAGCAATCACCTTGTTTACAGCAGTAGAGTTGGAACCAGTGATGAGCATGTCATCAACATAAAGGAGCAGATACACAGTAGAGAATGAAGAAACCCTATAAAACAGTGAGTGATCTGCACGAGATTGTGAGAAACCAATAGTCAAAAGCACACGTTTGATGGTGAAAAACCAGGAACGAGAGGCCTGCTTTAACCCATATATAGCCTTAGTAAGCTTACAAACCAAAGATCCATCTGAAACTTCAAAACCAGCAGGTTGTTTCATGTATATGTCCTCTTCCAAAGTACCATGAAGGAAAGCATTATTGACGTCAAGATGAGTGATCGGCCAATGAGAAGAAACAACAACACTGAGAATAACACGAATGGTGGAAGGCTTGACCACAGGGCTAAATGTATCTTTGAAGTCAAAACCTGGTTCTTGGGAATAACCTTGTGCCACAAGTCTGGCCTTGTACCGAGACACTGCCCCATTAGCATGCCTCTTTATCTTAAAGAGCCACTTAGAACCAATGAGATTCTTGCCTGGAGGTAAGGTAGTGAGGATCCAAGTTTTATTTCAGAGTAAAGCATGGTATTCATCCTTCATGGCCTCATACCAAACAGGTGAAGTTAAAGCAGCAGAAACGGACTTAGGTTCCGAAGAAAGCAAGGAAGTAGTGGCTGTGTGAATAGAATGAGTGTGAGTAAGAGCTCTTGAACGAGTGATCATGGGATGTGAGGGTTTAAGAGAAGGTATGGCAGTGGCAACTTGTGAAGAAGAAGTGGAATCAGATGTAGAAATGGGAATAGGACTGGGAGCATAAGGCTTCTGGGAAGGAATAGGAGGAGAGATGTACTGATGAGCAATGGGAATAGACACAACATTGGGAGAAGAGTCATGAGATAAAGATATAGGGTGAGGTGTTTGATTAGATTTTGGAGCATAAGGGAATACCGATTCATTAAATAGCACATCCCTAGTGACAATGACCTTCCCAGAAGGTAGTAGAACTTTATATCCTTTATGAGAGATTTTATAACCAAGAAAAGTACCCTCTGCAGATCTAAAATTGAGTTTATGCTTAGTGTATGGCCGAAGAAATGGGAAACATTGACAACCAAACACTTAAAAGAAAGAGTAGTCAGGTTTGAGACCAAAGCAAACTTCAAGGGGGGTTTTGTATGAGATGAGCTTATTGGGAATCCTATTGATAATAAAGACAGTTGTAATGAAAGCATCATCCCAATACATAGAGGGTAAATGTGATTGAGCCAATAAGGAGAGGGCCATTTCAACAATGTGTCTGTGCTTACGTTCAGCAAGGCCATTTTGTTGTGGTGTGTAAGGACAAGACACACGATGAAGAATCCCATGAGATTTTAAAAGATTAGACATGCCTTGGAACTCACCACCCCAATCACTCTGAAAAGTTTTGATTTTTAGGTTCACTTGGTTTTCAATCATGTTTTTAAACTGAGAAAAAGCTTGAACAACCTCATTTTTACGTTTGAGTAGGTATATCCAAGTGTGCCTACTAAAATGATCAATAAAGGAAACATAATACTTATAACCATTGCGAGAAAGAATGGGAGAAGGACCCCATAAGTCACTGTGAATAAGTTGAAGTGGCTGAGTGTAAATGGCAGTAGATGAATCATAAGGAAGACGGTGCATTTTAGCAAGGCAACATGGATTACATAATAAGGAGTTCTTAACAGGAATAAAAGAAATGTTACAACTCTTTAAAGCTTTCTCAACTACATCCCAGGCAGAGTGGCCAAGCCTCTTATGCCATAAGTCTAAACTAAGAAGAGAAGAACTGGACGTGGATAGGACAGTAGGAGTGCAACAGGAATAAGCAGAAGGACTCAAACTTTGTGGAGCTGGACAGCTATCCTTGATTGAAGGTGAAGAAGGGCAACCAGAAAAGGACTTGTGGAGCTGGAACTTGTATAAACCATGCTCAACAATGCCCTTGAGAAGTGTTTGACGAGTGACCTGGTCCTTGACAAGACAAAAGGAGGGGTGAAATTAAAAAAATACGGCATTATCACTAGCAAACTGTGATACACTCAAAAGATTTTTGGAGACTTGAGGCACATGGAGAAGCTTAGAAAGAGTGAAGTGCCTAGATTTGTTAGCAAGAGAATGGACAGTAGAAGAACCTATATGAGAAATATTGATGCAATGATCATCTCCAAGTTTCAAATAAGTACCTCCATGATACTCCGAGGCAGAGTTTAGGTTGTTGAGATCATTGGAGACGTGATTCGTTGCTCCCGAATCAGGAAACCAAACTGAGGATGAGTCAAAGCCATAATCAGAAGGTGGAGTAGTACCATTGTTACTTCGAGCTTGAGTGAAGTGAAGAGCTGGGTTGCCAACTAGATTCTGACTGGGAAAAGTGGCATGTTGCTGTTGAGATTGTGGTCTAGGTTGAGGAACATAGTTCGGCTCAAACCTGTACCAACAATCAATGGCAGTATGGCAAGGTTTAAGGCAAACCTGACAAGTGGGTTTATTAGGGGATGGACCGGTGCCACGACCTCTGCCACCTCGACCTCCCCGTTGAGCTCCATTCCTACCACCTCGATTATTGTAACCACCTCTGGAAGAGTTATTGGAATTCTTGGAGCCAAAACTCTGGGCAAAGTTGAGAGAAGGTTGGGAGCCCTCCGTGCCAACAGTGGACATCTTCATGGAATCAAGGCGAGATTCAAAACTGAGAAGAAGGGAGTGGAGGTCTGGAACAGACCATGCCTCACTCTTGGATGTAACAGTAACCATGACTGAGTCGTACTCAGAACCAAGGCCAGCAAGAATGTGTAAAACTTGGTCATCATCAGAAATCCTATAACCAGCAGATCCAAGTAAGTCGCAACAGCTCTTAATCTTGCTGAGATAGTCGCGCATAGACATCCCTTCCTTCTTAAGCGTCTGGAGTTGAAGCTTATACTGCATGAGCTTCGCACGAGATTGATTGGAGAAGTTAGACTCCAGCGTGGCCCAGATGTCTTTACTAGTGTGCAAACCCACAACTAGAACCATAATGCTCTCAGATAGAGAAGACTGGATCCACGCAGCAAGGAGTTGATCTTGACGATGCCATTTGAGAAACTCAGGATTAAGTTTCATAGCCTTTGGAGCAGTGGGGATGGGTACGTATTCTGGTGGTGGGCTAGAATTTCCCATGAGAAAAGACTCAAGGCCGTAACCTTTTACTGTGGCAACAATTTTCTGCTTCCAAATAAGATAGTTAGTATCATTGAGTTTGATAGAGATAGGGTGATTTTGAGGAAGTATGGGAATGGGGCTGAGATTAGGGTCTGATATAGGTGTAGATTGAGATATGTCGTCTGATGTCTCAGTATCAGACATGGTGAGAGTGGGGAGGAGGCAACAGAGACAGGATTAAACATGCTCTGATACCATAAAAGAAAAGCTTAGAGACAAAAGATAAAGTAAAGCTTGCATGTTTTCAATATTAGAATAACATAGCAAAGAAGGTGTTATCGAGGTGCACCATCATCTACAGCAAGCATCACTATTTATAGCAATAGTAAAGTAAGCAAGAGCACTACTGGACAAATGAAGAAACCCTAAAATAACAACCAAAGGACAGATATGCAACGTGGTAAGCAACCTATTGCGCAGTGCTATTGGGACCATTTGTCATAGTCTGCATCGATACCGTGCTCTCCTTATTATTATCCTTTTCATCTTCATTAGCAGAAACATGAGAATCAATAGTATGTTTAACACATTTCATGTCATGTGTGTGTGTGTGTTGTTTTAATACTTTAAATTTCTATTATCTTATATTCATAACACAAAAAACTCATAAGAAAATATTCACTTTGAAAAAATTATTAGATTGCTATATTTTTTCTACCTATATAGTCTTATACTATAATACAAAGAGTTTCTACAAAAAATAAAATAAAAATTTTCTTTTTACATGTCTTAAAATAATAACCTTTAAAAAAAATTTATCCATCTTTGTACTACAAAGATGTACAAGAAAATATATATAACTTATTTCAAACAATGAAAATAATAATATTTTATAATTTTTATATTCAAGTCATGTAAATTGTATTTATATATATCATAAGATATAATTTAATACAAATTATTAATGTAATAATTCCATATACATCAAAAATATTTCGTATATTATAAAAAAATTATTTTATTATTTAAATTTAGTAAATATTAATCATTATAAAAAATTAAAATAACATAAAACATAGAGAAAATGCTACCCGTGCATATATAGCACGGGAGCATCACTAGCATTATTCAATACAAAATAAAAATTAATAAAATGAACAAAAAAAATGAAAATATAGTGACTCGCATGCTGATGTGGCAATGATATGACATTGCCACATCAGCCGTGGGCGCGTCAAGATGTGCCCAACGTGGGCGGTGGAGCACTGCTCATTCATATAAAATATGAATTTTGCATGTTATCCAAATTTTACATAAAATTAAATCTTTCCTTTCCAAATTCAATTTGAGGAGAAAAATTAATGAGGTGTTTATGAATTAGAATCTGAAAATGAATAATACAAAGATGCAATGATAAATTTGAGATTGCATGAAAGAAGTTATGGTCAATTTACAAATATTTAATCTTTTGTGAAAATTCGCAGAATTCACTATTTAAAATATGAATGTGAAAGAATGTGTTGTTTATAAATTGGGCCGGGCCATTCAATTTGAAAATTAGTTTTACGGGTTATCATGTTGATATGCAGCAACAGCAACAGACTCCCGTACGAGGCAATTGGGGTACAGTTGTACTTCAAAAAACTTATAAATTTATTACAACCACAGTCAAGCTAACATCGTTACACCTAGCCTTGTCTAGCCGTCTTCGTCTTTCCCTCTTCCATTTCTCTATTTTTGTTCTATTCAAATCCGTAAATTCATTCTCTTCTTCTACCTTTGATGTCTCTGACCTCCGCCACCATGTCAGTTCGCCGTTTTTCTCTCTATCTCAGTCCTCATTTCTCCTTCTCGGCTAGCCACTTGAAGATCACCATTGTTGTAATGTTCCGTCCTTTTGATTCCAAATAAATTAGCAAGCCTCTCGAAATTTTGAACTTGTATTCGATTTACGATAGCAAGTTACAATAATGTATGAGAATAGTCTAACGTAATTGCGACTCGTGCAAATTAGATGCAGTCGAGTCTTTGAACATAAATCGATCGCTAATTATTAATTTCTAATAAATAACAAATAGTGGTTGGCGAATCGAGCTCAAGCATTTTAGCGATTTATGTGAAATAATTAATAATAATTAATAATTTTAATAGGATTAATGCCAATAAAGAAGACAATCATTACTAGTGATTGATAATGTTTAATACAATCATTGAATATGATGGGCATTTTAATGCGAGCATTTGTAGTAAGATATTTAATACAATCATTATAGCAATTTATGATTGTTGGAATCTTAATAGTAATTAATGATTTTTAGTGCAATTAATGCAAGCATTGATAGTAACATACTTAATGAAGTTGGTGATGGTAATAATTATGATTAAGATAATCATAATTTAATTAATGAATGAGAATCTAAACATCAAAAATTTATAATTTGATTAGGAATTGGGTCCCACCCTTTGGGTTTCCTACGTGAGCATAAGACAAAATACATATTAGGGATATGAGTTGTGGATTCATAATATAAGAAAAAATAATCGTGGGGGATGTGAATTGGGCAGTATAGCTGCTGCATGCTACATGCTCACCTTGAAGAATGAGCTTATAAGAATAATAGATAGATGAGTATGTGTACATATGAGCCTACATCTAATGTACATACATTGAATAATAAAATAAGTAGCAAAAAGAACAAGTACAAGCCAAGGAAGGCACGGTCAGTGGTAGGTCTCAAATGCTTTTCCTAGGAATGTCCATACAACAAAAAGGGAAATAAATCTCTACACAAGGATCAATAAAAATCTACCCTGTAGGATATTCAGCCAAATACATATCCTACCAACCGCCACACCTTCTAAATTTGGCACTAAAACATGGGAAGAAAACAAAGTACATATAAAGTAAGTAAAACTCTAAGGAAAGCAAAGCTAAAAGGGCAACTCTGCTCTCTCTCTCCCCCCAAGGCTTCATCGACAGAAGGTAAGAGAAGTTGCAATATGAGACAAGTGATAAGTATTAGAAGAAGAGGTTTTAGTGAAAAAAGTGAAGCAAAAAGAGGAAGTATGTAAATCTTCTTGAAAGAGAATGAAACAAAAGAGAAGAAGGGCTGCAGGAAATAGAGATAACACATTTTGGTGTAAAATAGGGAAGGAAGGCGCTTAGCTGAAGGAAGCAGGCTGACTGCACCTCGAATACAACTCCCTCACATTCTACATGCTGCAATCCAACTCTTCTTCTATGTGATAACCTACGACATGAAACAAACCAAAATATTAGAACATACTAGAGGAGATTCTGATGATGTTGGAAACAAAGTCAAGCCAACTCCAAACTCAATAGTAACACCCTATAAATACCAATCCTTGCAACCCTTAGATAGCTTTTACAACCCACAAAACAATAGCAATCAAACTAGTTTGAGGAAGCAAGGAGAATTAGAGGAGATTCATGCCCAACTTCAAGTCTACATAGAAAATTCTAAGGTGAGCTAGACTAAACTCCCCAGCCATTCTAAGACTCTTATGAAAGCATATTTCAACTTCTAATATCTCTTCACCCTTTCCAACTTAAAGACAACACTCACGACTTCAAGAAGAACTCAAGAGGGGAAGTTCTTTTCAAATTCTAGCAGCTCACTAACCAATCTCCAACGCACCCTTAAGGTAAGACGTAGACTGAAACTACAATTTAGTGACGTGCATATATTACTTTAAAGCTCAGTGATATACATGACTGCATGCTTAGACCACAACATAGCAATTCTGACTCTTGAACCTAGAAGCATAAATATCACACACATTATGAACTACTCACAGTCATGGAACCTTAACAACAAACAAAGCCTTAAACCAAATTAGTAGGCTGCCAATCTGAACACTTAGGGCCCTTCCAAGGCCTTTCTAATCTATGAAAACAATATCGAGCATGCAACACACAAAAGTAAACTTTAAATGCAGAAAACAAGTTTCACTAAATAGAAAGCATAATGGATGAAAAGGGAGGGCAGACTTAGCTACTGATCACCAAACCCACCCCAAGCTGCCCTCCAAGCATCAAAACCAAACCACAGCCGCAGCCTCGACTCCACACCATTACCAACTCCAATTCCTAAACCATCCTAGCTTCAGGCTCAAAACAATCCCTTAGAAAGAAATGAAATACAATCATCCATTAGAAATACAAATGAAGCACAACCAAGAAATCAGATTTCAAGAACTAAGTTCCTTATTTTTCCTTCGGGAAATTTATTAATCAAGATCCATAGAATCAAAATCATGCAAATCTAAATTGAGATAATATCAAAAATCTAGCTTAAACGACTTCATACCTACACAAATCGAGGAGATCACCTGAGACAGTGGCGGCAAGAGATGTCAGAGATGGTTGCTCGTCGGAGCTCAAATGACAGTGAGGGCTTAGGTGGGGACTGCTCACGGCCGTGACGAGCAGAGGTGGAGAGCACGCCTCTAGTGCTGGTGCTTGGCGCCAAACAAAAGACGATGAGACGACAACGACGACTAGGTGGCGAAGAAAGAACGGCGGGGCGGAAGCAGACATAAGAAGAGGGAGCGAGCCGCCTAGGGACGGCGAGCCTCGCCGGAGAGAAAGGGACAGAGGTGTCGCCGCTAGGGTGGAGAAGGAATTTGAGCAGTACCGAAGTAAAGAGAGGCGGATACGATTTTGTGTATGTTGGGAAAGAGTAGGAGTGATTGTTGAATGAGAATATAGGGTTGGGTAGGGTAGAAGCATCTGGAATCGGGCCGGGTCGTGGGCTAGGACTTAGGCCGGGTTCAAATAAGTCCTGGGCTATTGCATGAAGAACTAACGGGCCTAAATTTAATTAAGGCTGGGCCAACTAATAAAATGTGAATGAGCTGGAATAATTAAAACACATGGGCCAATCTCTAATAAATTGTATGGGCCGAGTTATAGATTCAATTGTGCCGAAAGTTAGTTAAGTGATGGGACGAAGGACACATCCAATTGGGCTTAGTCTACTGGCATGAATGGGCCTAGTTAATTAATAAGAATGGACTCACTTCGTTGATTTAAATGAGCTAGAATTTATTTAATTAGTACTAGTTGGATCAATTAGTTAATTTAATAGATCAAGACTTAATTTATTTGGACTATGTCCAAGAATAGAAATTATAATATTGAATTTAGAGAATTTAATTTACTAATTAGAATTTAATCATAAGAAATGATTAAATTATAAATCATATTTAGAGTATGATAATTGAGATTAACCCAACCTATAAGAAATTATTTATTTTGATTCAAGAATCAAAATATTAAATTAGAAATTCTTGTATTTATTTTACTCAATAACTAATTACTTGTGTATAAGAAATGTCCAAATCATATCTTGATTTAGAAATCATCAACGATGCATCTAGAATATAATATTGACACTCGAGAACGAAGCAGTCGCCAGTCAAGACTATTTAAGTAGGTTTTTCTTACTCTATAAAAATATGTGTGCATGCTTTTAGAATGAAATGAGATATTTTCAAAGTACTGTATTGCCATAAATGTTTTGATTTATGTATGATGTCAATCTGTTTATTTATAATCAAATTCGGGTCCCAGTAGATTAGATATACTACTCATACTAGTGTACACAGGACCGTGAGTCATTCAGATGTTAACCGATCGAGTGTCCGTGGGAAGTGGCCACTTCCCCGACACAAATAAGCTTCAGATATGGTTGATTACAAAGAACTAGGACTGCAGTCAATCTTAGAAATTTTCTCAAAGAAATGTTTTTGTGAACATAGGTGCTTTAGAGACAAAAATTCATATGATTCACTTGAATGACTTGATAGTTATATGTGTATGTGTGCGATTTCGGCACGTGTCTACTGATTACTTTTGTACTTAGCCCTGCATGTATTTCTAAACGTGCAGGTTAAGAAAAGATGAAGACTTGGTGCTACGTTGGGCTTTTTGTCGGTCTCCTAGTAGCTGACTCTTGGGGGTTATACGTGTCTTCATACACGTTGAATTTTTGTCAATTCAATCTCACATTCCGCTGCTAGACTGTTATGTCATAGACTCGAGATTTAAACTCCTTAACATTTGTGTTATGTAATGAGCTTATGACTCTAATTATGTCAATTGTCGAATTCGTATGATAAATCTTCGCCTTATATTATGAGAAGATTATCAATTTGCCTTGTTCTAATATGTTCATGTTCCTTAATCATTTCATTAGTCACGTTCTCCCGACTTCACTATCCTTAGTGAAATATGGGCGTGACAGAGTGGTATCAGAGCATTCGTGCACTGAACTCAAGAGTCTTTCTTCAAGTTAAAGTCCAATATTGCTTCATTAGACTAATTGTGTAAGTCGACAAAAGCCTAACACCTCGGCGTATCATGTTCCTTAGATGTAGCAAACGCCTTATGAGAAAAACTTTCTAAGTTAAGACATACAAACCAAATCTCTCACCCTAAGATCGGATTTCGAGAACTTAGAATCTTTCCTTACAACTAAGGAATCAACAACATGCACGATCCCTCTAACAAGAGCATAGATCACAACCTAGAGTGAACTCTCTCGAATACCTCAATGAATAAAACAAACGAGAAGAATCGTAATGAATAGTGGCAAGATTCGATAACTATCGATCAACCGCCGAATCCGAACTTAAGAACAAACGGTAATTCGGTTAATAAGGATATAAGTATCCAAGAATGATAAATCTTAAAAAAAGGAAAATTCTAATTCGATAAGTGGATTGTGCCCCAAGGGCATTTCCCTCAAATAGCATTTTAAACCAATAGAACAAGTTGGCCCCAAGAGAGCCATAATAGCTTATGAGATGCATTTAGATTTGAATATTCGAAGTACTAATTACGTGTATATTATTTTATTTTATAGTGGTGAGATTTTTCTAGGCTGCGAGGAAGCAGATGACTTTCCGATCCGTTATCCTACTTGAGTATCAGTCATATGTGCCCCACCATAGGGATACTTTAGTGAAGTTCTTGGGCCACTACCTGAGACGATGGGAGGCAGTAAGGCCTCATGGGGCTACCGGGATGGACGGGATCATGAGGTTGATCCCTTTGCTGCCTGCCAGATCGCAGGGATGGGCCAGTATGATATCGGGAGACTACATCCGGCCTATCGGACAGAGCTATGATCGCAGAGATTCGTGGCCACAATACTATACTACAGTGCTGCACATGGTAGCACACCGGAGGGGCCCTACATCCGACCTTTGGACTTGATTCCAGCTGGCGATGTACTGCCGATGTGGGCGCCGTTGCTATAGACCTACCTCCCAGCCGAAGTGATCTCTCTCGCTTCGACATACTGTCTGATGTACAATGTGCTGACACCGGAGATCCCGACACGTCACGACACCGAGGTTGGGCCCTCCCGCCCACTAGGGGAGCGTCGTTCGCGTCGCCTATTCCACCCCCGACACTCATGCTGGAGTACCACCGATGTACGTCGCCAGCTGGAATCAAGTCCAAGGGTCGGATGTAGGGCCCCTCCGGTGTACCATTGCTGCAGACCTACCTCCTAGCCAGAGTGATCCCTCTCACTCCGACATACTGTCTGTTGTACGACGAGCTAACACCGGAGATCCCGAAACGTCACGACACCGAGGCTGGGCCCTCCCGCCCACTAAGGGAGCGCCGTTCGCCGTCGCCTATTCCACCCCCGGCACTCATGCCGGTGTACCGAGGGCATCATGAGGTCGAGTCAGGCCTCTCACACTCCACTATAGGGATCCAACGACCAACTTCTACCCGTCGATCCCTAGCTGCAGACGATGACTCGAGCTCGACACAGTTTCGACTCGTGAGGACCCGACCATCGGGTGATGATGATAGGGGCAAGGCCCCGGTGCTAGTTGCTCCAGATGAGGATCGCCCTCCATTTCCCTACTTTAGAGGCTCCGAGAGATCGAGCCTTACACTTACTCCAGCCGACGAGTGTCCCTCCCGGAAGAGGGAACCATCCCTCGACAGGCCAAGATGAGGAGGGTATTGGAAGAGTCGAGCAGGTCCTTGAGATTATACAGGGAGTATCTAGAGGAGGACCCCGAGGACTCGGAGGAGCATCCGGAGGAGGGTCTCGAGAAGGAGCACCCGGAGGAGGCAGCCCCCAAGAGCGATCCGGAGGATGAGGCCTGGGAGCTGGATTGGGAGCAGGAGGCACCACCTGAGGAGGAGTACCTCAGCTCCGTGACCCAGGAGTAGATAGGGTGACTTTTGATGTACTCATCAGTAACGGACCATATGTATAGGACGTTCTGATGATAGATTTTGTAGTCGGAAACGGTAATCTAGTATGGACCGTTCTGTACTAGTGACAGTACATTTTGACATTTTGATAGCACGAAAACACAATAGTTAGTGTTTCATGGCTTAGTACCTTTTGTGAAGTCATTCTGAGAGATGAGCATCATACCATGTACTTAGATAGTACCATATGGAACTAGTAATGTATGAGACCTCGTTGAGGCAATTATGAATGGAATTTTGATGACCCTAGAGGTCCATTTCTATATAAGAAATGTCTATCATTAATTGTGCATTTTCCTTTCAACACCTTTATGTTACGATGATAACAAGTAAGACTTTACGCTTACGTGCGCAAAAACACAACTACATATCGCACTTGGTTAATATGGCAACCAACGAATTCCCTAATGAGATAAAAAAAACATTTATGTTAACAGAATTCCACTAAGAGGACGCCCAAGAGGTAGAGGGAGGAGGTACAACTCAGGAAATGAGGAAATGGGACCAGCCGTAGAGCGGGAGGTAACCCCCCCCCCCCCCTCCCACCGCCTGCTAGGAGAATCGATGAACTTTTCCTCCGCCAGAACCCACCCACTTTCAACGGGTTGGGCGACCCCGCGGAAGTTGAAGTCTGGGTTCGTGCTCTGGAGCGCATTTTCAACTTTTTGCGCTGCACGGACCAAGGACGCATGACATGCGTTTCATTCCAGCTGACTGGATTTGCTGACTTCTGGTGGGAGGCTAGGAGGAAGACAATGACCCCAGAACAATGGAAAAATCTGACTCGGGAGGAGTTCAAGACAAGAATATACGATAAATATATTCCTAAGAGTTACCGAAAGAAAAAGGAAATAGAATTCTACAATCTAAAGTAATGAAGAATGCCAGTGACAGAGTACGACCGCACTTTTGCGACATGTCCCGATATACACTGGAACAGGTGGATACTGACGAGAAGATGGCTGAGAAATTATGTGCCGGTCTGAGGCATGAAATTAGGATGGCACTGGCTAGTCATGGGGGCTTGTCGTACCCGGAGTCTCTTAGTCGCACTCTCGACATCGAGGCGGCTATGCCAGGAGAACGACCAGTGACTGCAGCACCACAAGTGTTCTCTCCAGCACCATCCTAGAACCACAAGGGGAAGCGTAAATGGGAGGATAACCAAGATGATGCGACTCGAAAGAAGCCATGGGAAGGAAACAATCGTTTCCACAACTCTGGAAAGTCGAACCCCGTAGCTCAGACTGAAGTACACCAATAGAAGTTTCCTACCTGCTCGAAGTGCAAGAAGATGCACCTGGGGGAGTGTCGGGCCAGCATCAATGGTTGTTTTGTCTGCGGCCAGAAAGGGCATCTGGCTAGGAACTGTCCCACTAAGCAACAAGGGGGAAGTTCCAGACCCTACCAGTCGAACTCGAGACAATATGTTCGAGCCATGCGAGCTCAGCCTCAGGCTCGACAACAGCAGTAGTAGCCTGATGGGAGTCCGGGGAATCTGACAGGTATGGGAATACTCCTAGACACCCCAATGATAAATTTATTTGATACACGAGCTTCTCATTCTTTCATTGCTAAAGCATGCGTAGAGAAGCTAGAGTTGGAATCAGAACTTGTAGAGGCATCTATGAATTTTTCTTCACCTCTAGGAGGAATCACCACTATCACTCATGCTTGCTCGAATCTGAGCCTGAACTTATGATCTATTAAGGTGTTAGCGAACAATCTTAGCATTCTTCTGATGAATGATGTGGACATAATCATAGGAATAGATTGGCTAGTTGAAAACTATGCCACGATCATTTTCAATGAGAGGCAAATCTCATTCCGACCCCCTGAAAAAGAACCCACGAGTTTTCACGGGATCACCACGACTTGAAAGAAGTCGATCAGCTCAGCTCTGCAAGTCGAGAAGCTAGTAAAGAAGTTTTGCTCAGCGTACCTAGTCCCCTTGAGTGGAGAAGTCAAGGAAGAATGGAAAATCAAAGACATGGCCATCGTGCGGGAATACCCATATGTGTTTCCAGAAGAATTGTCAGGCCTACCACCGAACCAACAACTAAAATTCACAATCGATCTAGAGCCCGGATCGGTACCGATATCCGATGCACCTTATATAATGGCCCCGAAGGAGTTGGAACAGCTCAAGATCCAACTCCAAGAACTTTTAGATCTGGGTTTCATCAAACCCAGCGTGTCACCTTAGGGAGTCCCGGTACTCTTCGTAAAGAAGAAAGATGACACCTTAAGGATGTGTATAGACTATCGAGGCCTGAATAAAATGACTTTGAAGAACCGGTACCCTTTACGTCGAATAGACGATTTGTTCGACCAGTTGAAGGGAGCAAACGTCTTTTCAAAAATCGATCTGAGATCGGGTTATCACCAACTAAAAATTCTAATAGAAGATGTTCCTAAAATAGCATTTTGAACCCGATACGGCCACTACGAATTTGTGGTGATGTCGTTCGGACTAACCAATGCACCTGTTGTATTCATGAACCTAATGAACCGCATTTTCCACTCATTCCTCGACAAATTTGTTTGGTATTTATAGATGACGTTCTGATCTACTCAAAAAGTGGAGAGGAACACGAGAATCATCTGAGAATCACCTTCGAAACCCTCAGCAATGAGAAACTTTACGACAAGTTCAATAAGTGCGAGTTTTGGCTAAATGAAGTAGCTTTTCTGGGACACATAGTATTGTCTGAATGGATCAAGGTAGACCCTGCCAAAGTAGAAGCAGTACAAGGATGGAAGGCACCCACAACTCCTAACGAAATACGAAGTTTCTTAGGGTTGGCAGAGTATTCTCAGAGATTTATTGAAGGATTCTCCAACATAGTCAGACCAATGATGCAACTACTCCAGAAAGTGATCAAATTCAAGTGGTCACCAGAATGTGAGGCCAACTTTCAACTACAAAAGGAGAAACTAACCACGACTCTTGTGCCCGTAGTTCCAGAACTCCATAAGGAATACGTCGTTTACACCAACACATCTAAGATCGGGTTAAGGTGTGTGCTGATGCAAGAAGGGAAGGTCATAGCCTACGCATCCCGACAGCTCAGGCCACATGAGCTCAACTACCCTACCCATGATCTAGAACTAGCAGCCATTGTGTACGCCTTGAAAATCTGGAGACACCACCTCTACGGAGTTCAGTGTGAGATTTTTACTGATCATAAAAGCCTCAAATACTTTTTCGAACAGAAAAATCTCAATATGAAGTAGAGGAGATGGCTAGAACTGGTAAAAGACTACGACTGTGGTATAAACTACCACCTTGGCAAGGCTAACATAGTGGCCGACGCCCTGAGTCGTAAAAAATCTTCAAAACTTGCTTATCTCCTCACTCAGAAGGAAGAACTCATAAAGGAGTTCAACAAAATGAACCTGGAAGTTCTACCACCTCCCGAAACCATAAAAGGAATTCTTGCTACTCTGGTAATCGAACCCGACTTACAGAGTAGGATTCTGGAGACTCAGAGAACATATGAGACTTTAGAAAAGATAAGACTCAAGGTGAGGAAGAACGACACCACGAGCTATCGAGAGGAAGCCAACAATGCCATCACCTTCGAAGGGAGAATATGTGTCCCGCAAAATTCGAAAATCAACGAGATGATCATGAGTGAACCCCATGACACTCTCTACACCATCCACCTCGGGAGTACAAAGATGTATCAAGACCTGAAAAGGAAGTTCTGGTGGGATGGGATGAAGCGAGATATAGCATCCTTCATGGAAAGGTTCTTAGCTTGCCAACAAGTAAAGGAACTACACCAACGATCCTATGGGAAGCTACAACCATTAGAAATCCCAGAATGGAAGTGGGAGAAAATCACTATGGATTTCGTGACCGGATTACCTAAATCCAAGCGCGGAAACACCGCCATCTGGGTAATTATGGATAGACTCATGAAATGTGTCCACTCCATACCGATAATGATCATCTATGGATCAGATAAGCTAGCCCAGATGTACGTGCGTGAAATTATACGTCTCCATGGTGTACTAGTATCGATCACCTCCGATCGAGACTCAAAATTTACATCCAAATTCTAGATAAGTTTGCAGAAAGAACTAGGCACAAGACTGAATTTCAGTACTGCCTTCCACCCATAGACTAACGACAGTTAGAAAGAACAATTCAACCTTAGAGGATATGCTGAGAACCATGGTTCTCGACAGAGGTGGGAGCTGGGAAGAAGCAGTACCCCTGATCGAGTTTGCCTATAACAATAGTTACCAGGCAACCATAGAAATGATACCGTATGAAGCCCTATACGGGAGAAAGTGTCTATCGTCAGGCGAGATAGCAATAGTAGGTCCTGATTATATTAGCTAAATGATTGAGATCA
The DNA here is from genome assembly GCA_026898415.1 of Leonotis leonurus. Taxonomy (NCBI): domain Eukaryota; kingdom Viridiplantae; phylum Streptophyta; class Magnoliopsida; order Lamiales; family Lamiaceae; genus Leonotis; species Leonotis leonurus. The sequence continues at coordinate 1,177,355 of JAPKLX010000038.1, read as the reverse complement.
TTCGTCAGATCCAAGGAAGAATCAAGGAAGCCCAAGACAGATAGAATTTCTACGCTGACACTCGTAGAACATAATTGCAATTTGAAGTGGGAGATAAAGTTTTTATGAAAGTATCTCCCTCTAAAGGAATCGTTATTCGGTGTAAAAGGGAAGCTGAGACCCCGCTTCGTTGAACTCTATGAAATCCTGGAAAGGATAGGGTCGATAGCATACCGATTAGCACTACCACCTAGCTTTGAAAAAATGCATAACATCTTCCACGTGTCTCAGCTCCAGAAATACGTGTTCGACCCAAAACACGTTTTCCACCAGGAAGAAATTATTTTAAACCCTGACTTGAGCTACGAAGAGAAACCCGAAGCTATCATGGATGAGAAAGTGCAATCGTTTCGAACCAAGTCAATAAAGCTAGTAAAGGTATTATGGAGGCACCATGGGCAGGAAGAAGCCACATGGGAACTTGAAGAGAAGATGCGAGAGAAATATCCCGAACTGTTCGATGAGAATATGCAAATTTCGGGTTGATATTTTTATTTAGAATGGTAAAATGTAATGCCCCGCCCTTTTGATTCCAAATAAATTAGCAAGCCTCTCGGAATTTTGAACTGTATTCGATTTACGAGAGCAAGCAACGAGCCCATTTTTCGTGCTCTTTTTGTGTCTTGTTTTAGGTCTAGATCGAGTCATTTTCCTTTGTTTGTGTCTTGTTTTGTGTCTGTGAGGACACAAGTCTGGGTTGGCAGGAAACAGGTCAAGATTGCAGGTCATCTCAAGAAAGATGCAAGATTATGCACGGCGCAGCTTGGGCAATCTGAAGCCCAAGGCAAGGTACTACTCGAGATCACGTTGCAACTATTGGGGGCAAAAGGAGCACATTGGCCAAGACAATGAGACAGACTAAGCTGTCGGGAGTGCAGAAGACAACGGGCAAGACGCGGGGATGCGCGGCGGATTTCTTTCCTTCCGCGGAAAAGGAAACATATCTCTCTTTCCTTCCACCAACGATTTGGGGAGGATTGGAAATATGTTCTTCTACGTGAAAGATCTGACCGAGAAGGAAATTTCATCGTAACTCTAGCCACTTCTACAATAAAATCCCAAGCCCATGGACATACTATTTAAACCCCCCACGCTATGAATCAAAGAAACAAGTAATTCGAGGGGAAGGACGACACCTGACTGCTCTTATCCTTAGTCTAGGCTTTTATTTCAATGAGTGTTGGGGAGGAAGAAACAAGTCCTACGGGCAAACACTTTATTTAATTTTTGTTTAATGCTTTCGGCCTTGCCAAGGGTTGGTCCTGGCAAGAGGATATTTTGGTAACACTTTCATTCCGTATTTTAATATAAGTATGCTTTTATTTATTTCATTCTTGTTCTTTACTTTCATATAAGTAGTTAGGTTTATAAACTTGGCTTGGGAAAGATGAGTTAAGTCCAAACTTATAACGTCTTGAGAGGTCTAACTGTGCACATAGTTGTATTGGAGTGTTCCTAAAGTGCTAGATTTGAATCTTATACAACTTGATCAAGTCCTCGGTGTTGTCTAGCCAGTAGCAGTCTTCGGCAAGATTAGGTTACAACTGTGAGCTGGAAACTCCAACTTTAAGCGACTTCCTGCTTGCCAACTAGAGGGATCAATGCGGTGATGTAGGTGAGGACGCCATGGGACGAGCGTCTGAGATGGTGTGTCCATGGTTGTTGTGTTCTCCGCGAATGCCTATTTGGGTATATGATGGAGTAAGCTTGGTCCAAGAGTAATCTTGGGCAAGGGGGATAAGGGGATGAGTAACCCTTATCTTCTGGGCTGAAGTATTGGCTGGGGCTTCGGTGGATACGTGACGATTAAAAAGGGGGCTGCATGAGTGATGCGTTTGGGTGGTAGGAGTAAAACCTCATTCTTACGCTCGCCCTTAACTGATGACATGATGAGACAACGAACAACTTTGCACCGATGATCAAGACATAAGTCAAGAATCAAGGATTCTAACCCAAGTCAAGTTACTTTCTCATTTGACTCTTTTAGTGTTTTCTTTTCAGTTATTTTACTTTTACAGCTTTTACAATTCTGCTTGGTTACACCTATTGCCCAAGGCAAGACCCGAATCAAAATCCCAAATTGTGACATCGAGAGAGGAATCCACCAACTCCCTGTGGGATCGACCATGTACTTTCCATTAGCGGAACCTAGTGAAGAGTGTAGCTTTATAAATTTATCTTGACCGGAGTGATAACGACTGAGCTCCATCAGATTGGCGCCGTTGTCGGGGAGTTGCGCCTTTCAGAATTTCTCTCTCACCTAGACTCAGGTCGTGTCCACGGTGTATGCTTCGACCCAATCCTGAAGGACAACTCGGAGATGTTTGGTTTGATCCAGAGATCGAAAGAAATGCCAGAAGAAGGAGAGGCAGACTAAGGAGACATGCACGACTTGAGCGAGAAGCTCGTCAAGCAGCAAGAATGGCGGACGAACAAGGAGAAATCAACAATGATGAAAATGGGAATGCACCTCCATAGCAGACACTCAGGGAGATGATGTTCCCCCAATAACAACAATCTGAAACCCTTGGGCATCACCTTGCCCGCATAGCTGACAACTGGAAACTGAGGCACTCTTTCATTCAGATCTTGCCCAAGTTCAGTGAGAATGGCTTTACACTTTACCTGCAGGTAGTGTCTTGACTTGGTAAGTAATGCATCAGAAGTTCCTGGAGAAATACTATCCTGTCTCGAGGATCCAGAATGCAAGAAGAAGGATGAATACCATCCAGATGGGAGCCGGAGAGTCACTCTATGACTATTGTAATAAATTCAAGCTCATGTTGGCCAAGTGCCCGCAGCACATTATCTCTAACCAGGACTTGATCTAGTACTATGTCAACGGTATGAAGCCTGGCGAGTGGCAATTTCTGAACGTCGTGTGTGGAGGTTTTATCTTGAACAAGCATCTTTTTGAAGCTTTCAGGCTATTGAACGACATGGCAGCAGAATGCCGAGATGATGCACACTCTTTGACCAGAACCATGGGAGATGCTTCCGCATCACAGTCCAAGATGGAAATCTCAGACTTGTGTGTCACCATGAAGCAGATGATGGAGATGATGAAGTCGACCATCAAAAATAATGTCAAGGCGTTCCAGCTATGCTATGCTACCACTCATTTAACCGATCAATGTCCCACCCTAGTTGAAAAAGAAGTCGATGCTTTTGGGTATATCAACAATGGAGGAAACCATAATTACGGCACAAGGCAGAGTTTTGACCCCCACTCACAATCTTACAATCCAGGATAAAGAAACCACGAGAACTTAAGATACGAATGTAATCATTACCAAGCTCCACCCGAGGCTTAGCATCAAATTCAGCCAAGAGGTCATCTCTATCCGAGACAATTCAGAACTTGACCAAGGAGCACCACAAATTCAGTGATGAATTTGAGAAGTTCAAGACATAAATTTTAATGCGAGCATTTGTCGTAAGATATTTAATACAATCATTATAACAATTTATAGCAATTTATGATTATTGAAATCATTAATAGTAATTAATATTTTTAGTGTAATTAATGCAAGTATTAATAGTAACATACTTAATGAAGTTGGTGATGGTAATTAATTATGATTAAGAGAATCATAGTTTATTTAATGAAGGAGAATCTAAACATCAAGAATTTCTAATTTAATTAAGAACTAGGTCCCAACCTTTGGGTTATCTACTTGAGCATAAGACAAAATACATATTAGGGATATGAGCTGTGGATTCGTAATATGAGACAAAATAATAATTGGGGATGTAATTGGGCAGTATAGTTGTTGCATGCTATACTGCTCACCTTGAAGAATGAGTTTATAAGAATAATATAGAGAAGTATGTGTACATATGAGCCTACATCTAATGTACATACATTGAATAATAATATAAGTAGCAAAAAGAACAAGTACAAGCCAAGGAAGGCATGGTCAGTGGTAGGTCTCAAATGCTTGTCCTAGGAATGTCCATCATAAAGAAAAAAGGAAATCAATCTCTACACAATGATCAATAAAAATCTACCCTGTAGGATATTACAGCCAAATACAGATCTTACCAGCCACCATAAATTTGGCACTAAAACAAGGGAAGAAAACAAAGTACATATAAAGTAAGTAACATTCTAAGGAAAGCAAAGCTAAAATGGCAGCTCTACTCTCTCTCTCTCCCCAAGGCTTCATCGACAAAAGGTAAGAGAAGTTGCAATATGAGACAAGGGATAAGTATTAGAAGAAGAGGTTTTTAGTGAATAAAGTGAAGCAAAAAGAGGAAGTATGGAAATCTTCTTGAAACATAATGAAACAAAAGAGACGAGGGGCTGCAGGAAATAGAGATAACACATTTTGGTGTAAAATAGGGAAGAAAGGCTTAGCTGAAGGAAGCAGGCTGACTACACCTCGAATACAGCTCTCTCACATTCTACATGCTACAATCCAGCTCTTCTATGTGATAAACTACGACATTAAACAAACCAAAATATTAGAACAGACTAGAGGAGATTCTGATGATGTTGGAAACAAAGTCAAACCAGCTCCAAACTCAATAGTAACACCCTATAAATATCAATCCTTCCAACCCTTAGATAGCTTTTATAACCCACAAAAAAATAGCTATCAAACTAGTTAGAGGAAGCAAGGAGAATTAGAAGAGAGTCATGCCCAACTTCAAGTCTACATAGAAAATTCTAAGGTGAGCGGGACTAAACTCCCTAGTCATTCTAAGAATCTTATGAAAGCAAATTTCAACTTCTAATATCTCCACACTCTCCAACTTATCGACAACACTCGCCTTCAAGAAGAACTCAAGAGGGGAAGTTCTTCTCAAATTCTAGCAGCTCACTAACCACTCTACAACCCACCCTCCAGGTAAGACATAGACTGAAACTACAATTTAGTGATGTACTTATATCACTTTAGAGCTCACTGATACACATGACTGCATGCTTAGACCACAACATAGCAATTCTAATTCTTGAACATAGAAGCATGAATATCACACACATTATGAACTACTCACAGTCATGAAACCTTAACAACAAACAAAGCCTTAAACCAAATTAGTAGGCTTCCAATCTGAACACTTAGGGCCCTTCCAAGGCCTTTCTAATCTATGAAAACAATATCGAGCATGCAACATACAAAAGTAAACTTTAAATGCAGAAAACAAGTTTCACTAAACAGAAAGCATAATGGATGAAAAGGGAGGGTAGACTTAGATGTTGATCACCAAACCCCACCCCAAGCTGCCCTCCAAGCATCAAAACCAAACCTCAGCCGCAACCTCGACTCCACACCATTACCAACTCCAATTCCTAAATCATCCTAGCTTCAGGCTCAAACCAATCCCTTAGAAAGAAATGAAATACAATCCTCCATTAGAAATACAAATGAAGCACAACCAAGAAATCAGATTTCAAGAACTAAGTTCATTATTTTTCCTTCGGGAAATTTATTAATCAAGATCCATAGAATCAAAATCATGCAAATCTAAATTGAGATAAGATCAAAAATCTTGCTTAAACGACTTCATACCTACACAAATCGAGGAGATTATCTGAGATAGTGGCGGCAAGAGGTGTCAGAGATGGCTGCTGTCGGAGCTCAGATGACGGTGAGGGCTTAGGTGGGGACTGCTCACGGCCGTGACGAGCAGAAGTGGAGAGCACGCCTCCAGTGCTGGTGTGTGGCACCAAACAAAACTCGAGGAGACGACGACGACTAGGCAGCAAAGAAAGAACGGCGGGGTAGAAGCAGACATAAGAAGAGGGAGCGAGCCGCCTAGGGACGGCGAGTGTCGCCGGTGAGAAAGGGACAGAGGTGTCGCCGCTAGGGTGGAGAAGGAATTTGAGCAGAACCGAAGTAAAGAGAGGCGGATTCGATTTTGTCTATGTTGGGAAAGAGTAGGAGTGATTGTTGAATAGAGTGGACTTGTTGAGACTAGTCAGTCCAGTATGTATGGAGTCATCCTGAATATCATAAGGATAATAATATACCAAATCGTTATAAGCTCAAGGACTATATCAACAGTAGCAGTGGCGAATCAAGGATTTGAAATTTGAGGATGCAAAAAATAATTATATAAACTAGTGGAGGAACCATCGCTAATGGCAACGCTAACGGCTTTGGATGCTGCTTGTTCAGTCAAGAGAGGAGCAGAGAAAGACGAGGCTGGCGGCGACTTTGATTTGCAAACGGAGAAGCAATGACAACTGTCACGCCCGCATTTCACTAAGGATAGTAAAGTCGGGAGAACGTGACTAATGAAATGACTAAGGAACGGGAACAAATTAGAACAAGGCAGATTGATAATCTTCTCATTATATAAGTTGAAGATTTATCATATGAATTCGACAATTGACATAACTAGAGTCATAAGCTCATTACATAACACAAATGTTAAGGAGTTTGAATCTCGAGTCTATTACATAACGGTCTAGCAGCAGAATGTAAGATCGAATTGACGAAAATTATACTTGTATGAAGACACGTAGAACCCTCAAGAGTTCAGCTACTAGGAGACCGACAAAAAGCCCAACGTAGCACCAAGTCTTCATCTTTTCTTAACCTACAAGTTTAGAAATACATGCAGGGCTGAGTATAAAAGTACTCTGTAGACACGTGCCGAAATCGCACACATACACATATAACTAGCAAGCCATTCAAGTGAATCATATGGATTTTTGACTCTAAATCACCTTTCACAAAAGTATTTCTTTTAGAAACACTACAAGAAATTACAACATTACCAAGGGAAATAATCCCTTGGGAAATATACATTTTCCCTTGGTAATACATAATGTCAAGAGATTACCAATGAAATAGGTCCCTTGTTAAAACCTTCGTTGGTAATATATGATACCAAGGGAATATTCCGTCTGTAATTATTACCAAGGGAAATAATCCCTTGGTAAAACAAAATAATTTTTTTTTTAATTTTTTAAAATTCCGTTGGCAAATCCCTTGGCAAAATAACTGAATAAATTAAATAATTATATATGCATTTATTACCAACGAAAATTTTCCGTTGGTAAATATATTTATATTTTTTAATTAAAATTTTAAACAGAATATAAAACCTGTTTAAACAAAAATTATAAATCAATAATACAATTAAATATATGATATCTAATATTTATAACATGCAAAAATTCTAAAATTAATATTTTAATATGTATCATTCCAAATTCAGTATAAGGAAAATGTATATAATATATTGCATTGATAAACTAAAATTGAAACTAAATCACTAAGAAGGTGGGGGTTGTGTAGAAGTTGATCCAGATTTAAATTGACCCATTAGAATTCGTATCTGCTCCTGCATCTCCTCCTGCTGTGATTGAAACTTTTGCATCTGCTCCTCCAACTGTTGGCGCTCTAGCCTCTCTTTCTCGAGCTGTTCTCGTAAACTAGATATTTCTTTTGATTCCATTTGAAACGAGACAGATACTACAATTTTTTTTTTGATGGTTTTAGCTGATGATCCAGTACCAAATATCCGGTGTTTGTTGTCTACACCTACTGCCTCCAAAAATATTTTTCCCTTACTGACGGGAGGAGCATCGGGAGTATCAGCTGCAGCCTGAATAGACTGCTGAAGCAGATCCTCATACAAAGTCTGCATTGAACATTATTTATATTAAACTATAAATTAACAAATTTATATCTAGGTAATAAAGTATAAGTCAAAACCAAAAATGATCACATGTTGGGCAAACGGAAAAATCCATCAACTAAATATTAATTGGGTTTATCAATAATTAACAAAATATAGAAACCAAGCACAACTTGATAACATGAATCAAGAAATAATAAATACTCATGTTTGACTCTGTAAATTAAGCACATATTAGTATATTGGCATTGTTATCAAGCTTAGCTGGAGATGTAACTAACACAATAGCTAGAGCATAACAGTTGCTACATCATTTTAGAATCAAACCAACTAGCAATAACATATACAAGTATATAGGAACAAAATGAAATAAAGACAAAATCAAAAAGGCATTTCTCATCAAATATTCATGGTTGAAATATTATAGCAGTGAAGCATGTTTGGGTAATGGCTATTTCAAGAATTAATTTACCAGTTTCACCTAAATCAAACACCATCCAGAAAAACTTCAAACTCAAATCCCAAGAAACATGATCAATAAAGGAAGCCTAATGCAAATTCAAGTCTCAAAAATTGGCATTGAATAAGGAGTAGTAAGCAAATTACCCCAATAGCTAGTTTACTTAATTTGAATAATGGTTCAGATTTATGAGAGAAACCAATAGCTTAAATCGAAAAACGAGAGAAATATTAGTTACCAATGACCACGGCCTTCTATTTGAGGGAGAAGCTGATGGAAAACAAGAGAACCGATAGCTAGGGAGTTATAATAAATTAACTAGTGAGTTTCTTGAGAGCATAAATGAGAGAACTATTGAGAAAGGAGAGAAAATGGCTTACCTTGGAAGAGAGAAAATGCACACCTACAAGATTCGGCCAGACGAAGAACTAGAAAAATGGCTTACCTTGGTTGTTATTTGGGTGTTACAGAAGCTAGAAAAAAATTGAGAGATTTATAAATCTTACCTTGGTTGTTATTTGGGTGATACAATCTCTTAACATGCATATCAAACTATTATCATTATTATTGTGGCCTAATAATTAAAGAAATCATAAAACGCATTGTCATTAATAAGACTATGATCTATCAGTAGTGACACAAGACCTGTCTCATTTCAGCACATTTATTTAATGCACTAATATAAAATATCATGTAAAGGAATATAATATATGTAAAGGAATATAATATGCTAATAGAAGGTTATGTGGTTCTATCAGTTCATATAAATATATACTCCTTTCATAACTGGACACTGATCAATTGAGAACTAGTTATTAGTTGAATTACAAAACACATTCAGGATATGCAATTTATCCTGCTGAACCGAATTTAACTGTGCAGACTTTTTCCGTTGTCATTGTATGAGAGTTCTTAAATGGTTGTTACTTTAGGGGTAGATTTATAGTCAGAGAAAAAGAACTAACAGCAATTACAAATGTGAAATTTTATAAATCTTCTCTATCTAAAATCATGAAGTAAGCTGTAAGCATATGCAGTATCATTTGTGAAGATCCCAAATGTGTAATTGACCATATACTGACTCCACCAAATTAGAGATGGTAATTTTGTCAAGCATATACCACCAAGTACGTATATTTTCCTCTATTATCAGTATTAGAACAAGAAGACAACCCGCTGCATAGTCAGTTCTGAAAATAAACAGGATCAGCAGCCAGCAATGGGATACTCAAGAAAATAACAGCATATAAGCAAATATCTACTCTGACCAAACTTGATGCATATCTCTTCCTTCCTAACTCAGAAATCGGTGGCAAATGCAATCATGCAGCAACTGATGGTATGTAAACGGGAGGAACGTAGTTAAACTAAACATTAGCAACAATAAGCATAAATAACGCCATTTCCCTGCATACTGAGTGCTGAAAGATAAGCATGATCGAGGACCAATAAATCAGAACTAAGGGATCGAGTACTCAAGCAACTAACAGCAAACGAAATTATTTGCTCATCCGGAGAGAAACCGGAAAGTATTGTGAAAGGAAACCAAGAAAATTGTCGAATGCCAAAGTCTCATAATAAAAAAATCAACGGAAATGCGACGGATCAGATCGGCGGAAAACATTTAATTTAAGCAAGATCACCTATCTACAAAAATGTAACACCATAAATTGGGGCATATCTCGATATGGAAAGAGGAAATTTCAACATCAGAAGGTGAAGCCGCATACTTTTGGATTCCACGTATTAATAAATAATTCTACCAACGATGAAGCAATTTCGCAAGCAAAATCTATGAGATTGCGTTCCCAACACGTAGTATTAAATATCGGTACCGGCGATAAATACATATTATCAAAATTGAAATGAGAAAAAGATGATCAGGGGCTTACACAGAACGTACTCCGCCGTCTCTACCAGCCGGAATGAATGAGGAATGGGGGTTTAGGAGTAGGGTTTTAGTGAGTACTGAAAAGGAAGAATGAACTCAGTTAGAAGTAAATACCACATTCCACCAGCAGAAGTCTTACTAAAAAGAATGAAGTCCCTACTTGATCCATCTCAAAACTCGACATCTCAGATTTAATTTCCCAAAATACTCCATTAATTCCTTTCCTTTCTGCAACATGAAAGAAGAGAGAGGAAGAGATTGCAGAGATGAAGTCAAAATTTATCCAAAAAAAAAAACCCAAATGCCCAAATGTTAGAGACGTATGTATAGTTGGAGATAGGAAATAGAATGAGAAAAGGTAGGAGTGAAAGCAAGGGAAAGCTTCTGCCGGGAAAGCTCAAGCCTTCCTATAACAACGTGAGAGAAAATGTATGTGACACAGAGAGGTATGTATCGTTGGAGAAGAGATTAGGGTTCATAAATTGGGGAATTGAAACAATGAAGAACCTGTTGAGTGTACTGAGTATTTGAGTATATTTTACCAAAGAAAAATTCTGTTGGCAATATTAGCATATTAAATTAATTATTTAATAAATTATCAAGGGAAAAATTCCGTTGGCCATATTATATAACTAAATTAATTAATAAATTTATTATTTAATTAAATTTACCAAGAGAACTAATCTGTTGGCTATATTATATAACTAAATTAATTAGTAAAATTATTATTTAATTAAATTTACCAAGGGAATCATTCCATTGGCTATATTATCTAACTAAATTAATTTGTAAATTTATTATTTAATTAAATTTACCAAGGGAACTATTCCGTTGGCTATATTATATAACTAAATTAATTTATAAATTTATTATTTAATTAATTTACCAAGGGAATAAGTCCGTTAGCTATATTATATAACTAAATTAATTAATACATTTATTTTTTAATTAAATTTACCAAGGGAAATAATCCCTTGGCAGTTAAAATCTGTCTTTAATCCCTCGGGAATCCGTTGGAAAAGTTATAAAATTTAAATCCCTTGGTAATCCGTTGGTAATTAGAAATGGAAAATTTTCCCTTAGCAAATCCCTTGGGCGTATAAAAAATTCTAGTAGTGAAAAGTTTAAGTTTGACTGCAGTTCTAGTTCTTTGTAATCAACCATTTATGTTAGAGACTATGCATCTAGTTTAATATGTTAGCGGCCTAAATTAATTTTTGTTAGTTGTACAATATGTTAGTCCTTCATAATTCGTTATTAAAACGTAACTTCATTTAAGAGCTTCTTAAATTTCTAACAGTTACTAAATTCAATTAATTCAAACAAAATAAGGAAGAATATATTATTGAGATTTGAGTAGTAAACGAATGAGACATCAAGAAGATTTTAGTAAGAAAGAAAATCTAAATTGGGGGAGGCACAGAAAAAGAACATAATCTGAAATGTAGAGTGGTGAAAGAGTACCTTAATTTTGAATACTCTCTCCTTCTCAATATTGTTAGTGTCGTCTCACCAAAATTGTATTTTGTGAGCGTTTTATTAAATCCTGAAATTAAAAATAATTAAACTAGAGACTAGAGAGTATATAATTTAGGTGGTAAAAATAAAGAGTAAGAAGAAAGTGTGTATTGAAGTGAAGAGTACTTGCTTACTTACTAACTTACTGCATCAATTCACTCCGACAAGACAATGCACACAATTGACCGTACACTCAGTCTTTCTTTCTTCTGTTCTGTGCATTATCTATTTCCAAACCAATCAAAAGAGCCACAAAAGTTACTGCACCCACTTTTATTGCTCTCTATTCAATTCCTTTTCTTTCCTTTGATTGTACATATTCTCATTTTCAAACACACACACACATATATAGAAACTAGTAACCTCTCCCTCTCACCATTAGAGACTGACTAGAAATCAGAGTAGTACGTTATGACATTGTGGTATGCCTTAATTGTAATTTATGATGTACTAACATCTAATCTATATTTCATAAATAATCTATATTTTATGGCCAATTCAATTTATTGCAAAATGTATTTGACTTTTACTCAATCTACGTTACAAAGATAGCTTGACATGATTTTTCGGAACAATATGCTAATTTTACAAGTTTGAAACAAAAAAAAATCAAATAGTTAAACTGACATATTTAGACCTTAAAATCAATTTAGGGTTATAATGTCCTTGACTAGACAAATAAAGCGTGATAGTGGATTGCGAAAAAAAAATGTATTGATGTGGAATAATATCATAGCATCCCCAGCGGGGTGCCTCCCGAGTCTGCCGGACAGGGTTAGGGGGAGCCGGCTTGCAGAGGCCGTGCGTGAAACTGCTGCTGCGGGTTGGAGGCTTGGGAGGTTGGCCTCTCGTTTGTGAGGCAGCCTCTGACCTCCGGAGGTTGTGCATGTTTTGCTGCTACGAATAGGGGATTCCGGAGCCCTCCATTTTCTATTTTTTTTTCCTTTTTTTGTTTTTCCATTTTTTTATTTTTATTTTAATACATAAATTTATTTATAAATACTCTATTTCAATTTCACATTTTCACACATATTCATTCATTCTTTGATCTTTCAACTTTAATTTAATTTTCATTTCTAATGTAGGTTTTTCAATTATTGTAATTTATTATTCTAAGTTAGGTTTTTTAATTATTGAAATTTCAATTCCTAAGTTAGGTTTTTAATTATTGTAATTTGAATTTCAATGTTGCTTTTTAATTAATGTATTTAATTTTCATTTTCATTTTTTTATTATTGTATTTAAATTAAAAAAAATTATTCAATTTAATCTAATTAAATAAAAATATTAAAATAAAAATTAAATTTTAATTACATATTTATTAATTTAAATTAGTAAATTTAATTCATAAAAAATATATATATAAATCATAAAAATACAAAACAAGTAGAGAGCCCCAAGTTGAGAGTCTCCCACTGCAGGAAACCAACACAAACTCTCTAAAAACTGTGGACCCCACACAAAAAGTTTCATTTATTTACGAAATTAACACAGTGAGTCTCATTTAGAGATACCCACATTGGGGATGCTCTCAGACTCGCAAATCTAGCAAGTAAAGACAACAATGCATGCATATGTGATCAGGGGCGAACGCTGAAATTTTTCTTCAGGAGTGCTGCACTTAGGAATGTTAAACAGAAGAACCCACTCGATTTCGGGTCAGCCTATTCAGTTTCGGGTTATTTTCGGTTTGAGTTAGTCGAATTTTTATTATTTTGGGCTAAAATATTTTGGCCCAACCCTAACCCACTCGGTTTAGAGCTAGCTCGTCAGGCCAAATTATTCAATGAAAAAATTTATTATATATAATTTTTTAATAAATATTTTTTATAACATAAATTATGTCGTTTTTTTCTCAATAGAAACATTTAACTTGGTATTAGATACAAAAATAACTATTATTTCACTATAAACATACATAATAACTAATAAATTACTAATAATTTAGCTCAATTTTAACATAAATGACTATATATTTTCAATTTTTAAGTCATAATTAATTTTTATCGGTTAATTGGACTAACTCATTCGATTTTCGAGGTAGCCCTATCGAGTTTGGGCTATATTTGATTCGGTTCGATCAGAATTTTTTTTTCGGGATAAAATAATTAGGATTTAATCTGTTTTTTTGTCGATCTATTCAGATCAACCGTCGGTTTCGAGCTAAATTGACATCCCTAACTCCATTGTAAATATTAATTTGTATAAAATTACAAAAATATGTGAAGCAACATCGGCGATTCAACACGACTATTTTTTAGTGGAATGGATGAAATTAGAGTTATTCGTGCTGCAACAAAGAGTGCTTTATAGAAAATTTATCGCCGATAAAAGAAAAAAAAAATTAAAAATTCTTGTGGGGAGTGCTTCACACCTCAATTATTTATTCGTACTTGTTTTGCCAGAACTACGTTCAAGAAATCACGAGACGTGAAATCATAATCATTTGCACACTAATAGAAATATATAAACTCCAATCCTTTTACCATTCATACATTTTTCTTATATTTTGTTGTGGATTACCTACTAATCCAACACTTATGGAAAATCTATTCATCCAAAATTTATACCATAAAAGTGTATTAAACTTAAATGTTGTACTCCCACTTCGTCCAAAACAATCTTATATTTAAACTTAGAGAATTTCTTGGTCCCGTAATGAGTGTCAAATTTTAAAATTCATACTAAAATATCAATATTAAACTTTTCATTTGCATTTAAAATTCCTTACTTTTCATGATTTTATGTAATAATTGAGGATCAAAAGAGTAAATTTACTAAGTCTAGTAGTCATTATCTTATATATCTTGTGATGGTTGCATCCACACTTAAAATTTATCGAAAAATGGTATATCGTATTTATTATATTGAAAAATATCAGATATAAAGTATATATATATATGTGTATGTATGTATATATATATATGGTAAGATATGATATCATATTTAAGTTTTTGATACGAAAAACTAAATTTTTTTCAAATATTGAAGTATACCATTGAATATCCTATCGTGGTATATACCAACATTTTCTATTTATACAATCATACATGTACTTTGGTATATATCGAAACAACGATATAGTCGATACAATAATATCACCTTTCATAATACCGAGATATATATTTAAATTCATTTATAAATAAAATATTTGTCAATAACAAATTAAAAGTAGATATCAATTATAAAACATATGAGTTTATTTATAATTAAAAAATAAACACAAATTTATATAATAGTTACAAATTCTATTATTTTATGTTACATTACTAATTAATAATTAAATAATCTACTAAATTATTTTTTAAAACTAACATATCAAATCTAAATAATTATAAAATATGTACTGATGATTATGAACTACTTATTTATATTGTATATAATTATAAATAATATTATAGAAGAAATTACGTTTAATGATTTAACTCATATAACTAATAGGAGTCTATAATAATATAATTATAAAAAAGTAGACTTTATAAAAGTGAATATAAATTTATTATATGATTCCGTTACATGATGTTCTTGACTTTTTCATATAATATAAGTTACGATATATAATTCATAAAATATCCATAATTCGTTATAATATGCCACATGTGACTAAATTAGCAATGTTTGATATAGTACATTTAAATATAATCAGTTATATAATAGTATATATTAATATGTTTAGTTAATTATTTTGGTATCTGAATATTGAATACTAGTGGTACATCTATTATTAGAAAATTAATACTCCATCTGTCTTAATAATAACTACTCATTTAATTTTTACAGAAATACTAATAAACACCCAAAAAATGCATACTGCACAAAAACCAAGAAATAACTCGTGTTAAATTTTACCTAAAAAGAAAATGAGTCATTATTAATGGGATATCTCAATAAGGAAAATGAATCGTTATTAATGGGACGGAGGGAGAAGAATGTTATTGTTAGAGTTGTCAAAATCACTGGACCGGGGCCCGTCGCACTTTTAGGAAATTTGAAGTCCGTCCAAGTCTGGTCAAAAAAATTTGGACCTAAAAATATGAAGCTCAACCCAGCCCTTTACGAGTTATAAGACGGGTGGACTTTACCTACCCGATTAATATAATACTCCCTCCATCCCAATAAAGTTGGTTGGTCCCCTTCTTTGTGCACGTAGACCAAAGATGTCTTACTAATTGATTATTAACATCTTTATTGATTACATTCCAGCAATCCATTTAAACTTTAGATTTTAACTTGCTTTTAAATTTATTTTTGAATTTATTAAAATAAAATTTTAATTTAATTTATTTATTTAATTTGAACATTTAATTAATCTTAAACATTTAATTAAAATTGATTTAATTTGAAATTAAACATTTTATTTACTTTGTATATTTAAACTTAAAAGCATAATTTAATCTGAACATTTAATAAACTGAAATATTAAATAAAATTTGAGAAAATGAAAATTTAATTAAGCTGAAACATTAAATCAAACATTTAAAAGCTTAAAAAAGAAATATGAATTAATCTGAAAATTGATAGGAAAAGTATTACACCAAAGTGAAAATTCCACTTTCCCTCTCAAAACCATTCGGTACACAAAAGGGTAGATTCCCTCTAAAAGCATTAACCACTAGTTGTGTTCTATAAATACTCTAAGCATTACAAATTCATTCTAAGCATTACAAATTCAGTCTCAATACACTACAAAAAACAGAAAAATGAGAGAGAAAGACTTGAACCAAGAATAAATGAATGAGATCATCAAGTTCTTGCTCCATAACTCCATAGATGGAAAGGTGATTTGTGGGAAGATGAAGGCTGCTTACTCACTTTTCAACGTTTCGAAACGGACAGTTACCCGTCTTTGGAACAAAGGCAAAGAGGTCAGATAATTGTTTCACTCAAATAAGTACGTGGCGTTGTTGAGTCCAGACCCACT
>JAPKLX010000038.1:1113148-1160917 GCA_026898415.1 Leonotis leonurus | reverse complement strand
ACTTGATCGACAATATCAACCAATACTAATCCGAATTACGAGAGAAACGAGACCAAAAACGTATAAAACAATAATATGTGTTCAAAATGCTAGAAAAGCTCAAACAAGAAGGAACATAGTTCAAATAGATTTGAATCTTATTGAAAGCTTGGATCTTTTCAAAATGATTACAATAAGAAAGCTGGAAAATGAGATTCAAGTTAACAGCTCCAAACAAGCTGTTAAGGCTGAACTTCACTTTAGAAGCTCTACAGTTTGACAGAATCCTTAACATTCTTAAATTTAAGGATATGAGTAACACGATTCACATAGATGAGAAATGGTTCTACATTTCCAAAGTTGCCCACAAGTTCTACCTCACCCCGGGGGAGGCAGAACCACATAGGCAAAAGTAAAAAGTTCATCACAAAAGTGATGTTTATGTGTGTTATGTCAAGGCCACTATTTGATGTTAATGGTAATGTATTGTTTGATAGTAAAATAAGCATTTTTCCTTTTGTTGAACAAGTGTCAGCAAAAAAATATTCAAAGAATAGGCAGAAAGTCACATTAGAAACCAAGCCAATTCAACCCATCACCAAGAATGTTATCAAAGCATGTTTAATTAATGAGGTATAAAGTTTTCATATTCTGTTTTCAGGATGCATTTAAGTGTATTAATGGTGTTTTCAGGTTGTATTAATGGAGTTTTCAGATTGCATTTAATGGTGTTTCAGAATGCATTTAAGTGTGTTTTCAGATTGTATTTAATGTTGTGTTTTCAGATTGTATTAATTTCTTTAATATGTGTTTTCATATTGCATTTAATGGCATTTAAACCTATGTTTTCAGATTATTCCCTCTATAAAAGAAAAGTGGCCTAGAGAGATGCAAACAAGTTGATATTCATCCAGCAAGATAATGCAAAGCCACACATTAAAGACACGGATGAAGACTTTAGAGCTGCAACAAGTAGTGATGGGTTTGATATAAGACTAGTGCATCAACCACCTAACTCACTCGACACTAATGTGAATGACTTGGGATGGTTCAGAGCAATACAAAGTATTCAAACTGAAACTGTCAGCTATAATGTTGATCAACTAGTGAATGCAGTTATTAGTTCTTTTAACACACTGTCACATATCACACTTAATAAAGTTTTTTTAAGTTTGCAAGGTTGCATGCTTGAAATTATGAAAGTTAAGGGTCATAATTGCTACAAGGTGCCTCATATGAGAAAAGACGATTTGTTAAGGATTGATGTGTTGCCTACGGACTTGGAAGTCCCAATAGAACTAGTTAGGGAATGTCTTACTTACATGCAAGAGAATGAGAGATCACTAAGTGTGGAACAGTTGGTGAATACACTAGGGATTACATTTAGCAACAATTAGTTATAGGGCAGCTTTTAGAAGTTGTTTTTTGTTTGTGTTGTGCCTATGAAACATTACTTTTGGTATGAGTGTTTAAGGTGAAACACACAAGCTATTTAGTGTATTAAAACATGCTTATTTTGTGGAATGTATGCAATGTAGTTTTTAGAGCCTTATGAGATTAAAGCTTAATGTTTTGCATGAATGAATATTTTTTATTGCATTTATTATTGTGTGGTGCAAAGAATTGACCTTCACATCACACAAAACAATTTCACATCACAACAAATAACCACATCACACAATCATCAACCTTATGTTTCACTACAAAAAAAAATGAGCATATTTCCTATCATCTCAGTATCTAACACCACCATCAACCACATTGTGCTTTTACCGACAGATCACATAACAAAATAAACATATTACAGGGCACATATCAAAAGATCACCATATCACAGATATCACAAATCACCATCTATCACCATATCACAGATCACCACCATATCACCATCTATCATAGATCACCACCATATTACCAGATCAACAAATATCACAGACCACATATATGACAGATATAACAGACCACAGATATCACCACCATATCACCAGATCAATAGATATCACGGATATAACAGACCATAGATATCACCACAATATCACCAAATCAACAAATATCACATATATGATCACAGACCATATATCATCAACAAATAATACAGTAATACAGGGAAACATCTCACCCATACAAACCATTTGCATCTCTTGTCTCACAACAACCATGCATGTCCATTCCCCCGCTCAAATGCTTCGGGAGACAGGTTTTGAACCTCACCCACTTATTAACTGCCCTAATCATAGCCTCAATATCATCAAGGCAAACTACAAGAAAAAAAACCACACATATCATTGCTTAGCTTAGAATAAGGAGAATTGAATTAGAACATTATATAAATGTATCTATTTTGCCACTAGCATCACTGAGAATCTCTCCTCTTCCACAGCCATCAGCCACCTCACTACTCAGAATGGTGGTCTCTCATATTTCTTCTCTTTCACCGCCTACAACCACGATCTTCACTGGGAGTCTCTTCTCCTTCAAAGAACTCTCTGAATCTCCACAGATCGAGAGAGATCAATGTAGAACAAAGGCTTCGAAGACTGGATTCATCATCACAAAAAGTGGGGGTGCTGAAAGAGGTAAGGAAATCTCATATTCACTCGAGAGATATAGGTAGATCATAGGAGATATGGTCGAGGTTGACTAGACTCATCTCAGCAAAAGGTGGGGGTGACGAAAGAGGTGAAGAAACCTCAGATATAGGTAGATCAGAGGAGGAAACAACAAGTTTGTGTGAATTCATCATCGCATGAGGCGGGGGGGGGGGGGGGAAGAGGCACAGGAATTGCCTTCATCAACAAAGTCAAATCTCCGAAAAATGGAGAACAACTCTGATAATCGGGATTTCTTAGATGAACGGGGAGGCGAATAGGGTGGGGGTTGAAGCTTCTCATCATCGCGATGGGTGAAGACGAGAGAATGACGGATCGAAGAACTTGGGTTTTCTAGGTATTTGAAGAATACAGAGAGAATGTAGAAGAGAGAGAATGAGACGTTGAAGAATGGGGTAGTAAATTAGGGTTTGGGTAGTGGGTTAGTCAATTAGGAGGGTTAACTAAATGGGATTAATGGGCTAATTGTTTAACTAAGTGGGCTAATTGTTTCTAATTTTAGGAATGAGCCATCTCTATTAGGACAACCTGTTATAGCAAAAAGTGTCATATATCATGGGACAAAGGGAGTATATTTTAAAATTTAATAATTTTAATAGAATTGATTAAATAAATAATTATTTGAATAAATTCTTATAGAATAATTGTTTTTATCTCTAAATAAAAAGATCGTAAATAAATTACTTTAATTTTATTGAATTAATGTTATACTTTTTGGCGACCGAACTTCCTCCTACCCAAATGTTATTTAGAAAAATTGGAGAGTATTCTTTGTCAAGAACAAACATAATGCATTCGGTAGTCAGGACATTATACAAATCATTTTTCCAATCAATATAATTAAAAAACCCTCGAATTTATTCTCTTTAAGAATCGATGCAAGTGGACTGAAAGTCATGTTTAATAGAACCGATAACAAATAAAACTTTCATCGTCAAAACATGCTCTAACGCAAATAATCGAAAAACTTTAAATAAAATGATTATTGCATTGAACA
This sequence comes from Leonotis leonurus, assembly GCA_026898415.1. NCBI lineage: Eukaryota > Viridiplantae > Streptophyta > Magnoliopsida > Lamiales > Lamiaceae > Leonotis > Leonotis leonurus. The sequence continues at coordinate 1,157,332 of JAPKLX010000038.1, read as the reverse complement.
AACTGTTGAAAACAAATCATGCAAGTCAAACAGTGTGATTGATTACAAACTCATTTTAAAACATTTTTATTGGTCGCACAATTCAGAGGACCAGAGGTCACACAATGTTGCATGACTACTAACTCATCTAAGTTTATACCAAAAATCTAGCACCAAAGACACAATTTAATTTTTATAAGCCCACGGCGGAAGGGTCATATTGCCACCAATCCTTACATCTACCATAAGAAGTCTATTGCGTGAATCATTAATGGGATCTCGCTTGGAATTAAGAAAAATACTTCATGATAAGACCGATTCATGAAGATCATATGTAATTCTCTCAATTTAAATTTATTTTTAATTAATAAAGTTTTTTCAGATAAAACCATATTATGAGAGATAACATTAAATAAGATCATATAAGATCATCCATAATATAGCAAATAAGGCCAATCATAAGAGATAAGAAAATAAATCTGAAAATATTGCGACAACTATGCACCTAATTATCCTAATAATATGGAAATTAATTCTTAAAATTCAAGAAATAAATATCCACTGGATAACATCTCGAATTTGAAATTATAATCGTATGTCGCCACCATCGAGCCACCACTGCACCCCAGTTGAGCCCCACCCAGGCCCGAAGGTCGCAAGGGGTCGGAAGGATGGACCTTGGATCGCGCAAAGGACCTGCCTCGGGCCTACCTCGGTCCAACCAGAGGCTATCGAGGGTTGTCGAAGGCCTGCCAAAAGGCTACAGAGGCGTGTGCACGCCTGCCACACGCCCATCATCCACTCGTGCCTGCCATGCCCAATTTGTGCTAAGGCTGAGTGTTGCGCGCTTCGCGCATGCCGCCTGCGTGCACCCCATGCGTTGTGTCGTGTTGTGCTTCTATGCGCCTACTGCTCTGCGTATGGGCCGCACTGTGTCACGCCTACCCTGGTGTAGCACCTATTAGGTTGAGATATGCAACGCTTTACCCATCATGGGCTGAACCCAACCTCCATTTTACAGTCGTATTTTGGTCTCATTTCTCCTCCCACAGTTTCATACAAAAATAAAAAAAAATAAAAAAATATATAATTTACCACGGTCAACACCCGTGAGTTTACAATTACGGCAATAAACCAAACCATTGAAAACGAATAAAATAAATAAATATGCAATATAAAACACAGATATGTCATTTAAAGCAAATATACTGCAAAATTTAAATTCTAATAGTTCTAATATCAAATTAAAACACAAGCATATACAAATATCGAATTGAAAAACCTATTTTAATTAAAATGTCATAGAATTGTAAAACCTATTTTAATTAAAATGTCATAATCTTTTGACCACCTCTATTACCAACTAATGAAACCTAGATGAGAGGCTCACGATTCTACATAATCCACATGTGTAATAAATAAATAAAATTATGCAATTCTAAACGAAGATAATTATACCACATATCAAAAAAGATATAAAGCAAAAAATTGATCTTATGCATGCTTTTAAGGGTCGAATTTTATACTCCCACCTCATTAGTCCACCTTTCCTTTTTGGGGTGTCCAAACCATTAGTCCAATTTCTCTTTTTGGACTAGTTTAGAGCTAACCCACTAACTTAACCCACATAACGTAACTCAATTAACATACTAACCTAAACCCATTATCCCTCTAATCTCTAACCCTAGTTGGCTACCTCTATCATCCATCCCTCATTTCCCGACTTTGTGTCTATCTCTTCGAACCTCACCTAGGGTTTGCTCTTCAACCTTCTTCCACCAACTGCGTCTCTAACCCTACCCACAGTGATGAAATCATCCAAAATTGAGATGATTTATGACCCAGAATCTCTTCCATCGCCACCCCTTACCAACGCCATGATGAAATACCTAAAAAACCCAACCCAAATTCTTCGATCTACGATTGGAGGTGGTGAAAACTTGTTATCCCAACCAAGGGCGAAGAAGAGGAGCCATGTGTCGGAGTGGATAGCCACCATGCGTACATTTGACGCGTCGGTGGAGTCCATTTTCCAGATCTGTGAAGAAACCTTGGAGCTTTCTGTGTTGGAGCCCATCTCCACTTATCTAAATTTCTCGCTCTCTCCTGTGATGAAACCCTCGAGCTCACCTCTGAACACACCCTCTGCCTTCGAGCCCATGTCCACTTTTCTAAGCACCAGTGAGGAGAGTGGCGACGGAGGAACCTGGACTCATCAGATTTGTGACATGTGTGGGCTTCTTTAGCCACTTCCACTATATCTATCCAACTACATGTGGGCTCAAGAGATCCACCATCTCTTGAGCTACGGTTTCTGCCATCAGTTGGTGGAGGTGGTTGGAGAAGAAACCATTGGAGAAAATGATTATGAAGCTGCTAAGGTAGAATTGAGTCTTGCTTTGTCGCATGCAGGAGGAAAATTGATGAGATCCTTCCCTACTGTCTCTGATTACGGTTTTTGGAAATTGGGTGAGGTCTTTCTTGTTAATTTTGTCTCCTGGTGATTATGTTGATATTGTGATATGGTGATGATTATGTGATCTGGTGATGAATCTGTGATTCTGGTGATGATGGTGATTATTATGTGATCTGGTGGTGAATCTGTGATTATGGTGATGATGGTGATTATTATGTGATCTGGTGATGAATCTGATTATTATGTGATCTGGTGATGAATTTGTATGATGATGATGTTTATGTGATTCTGTTGATTAATTTGTATGATTATCTATAGTGGCATGAGCACGGTTTGGTAGGCAAGGTTATAGTGCTGAAATGATATAAACTAGGCTAAGTTGTGTTATTAATTGATTGATGTTGTTGTGTGATGATTGTCTGATTCTTGGTTCTGAAATTTTATTGATTAAATGTTCATAAGTAAAAGTTCATTTCATAGATAGATAAAGGCAATAGTGAATGACATATGTGCATATATAGAAGTATTGATTCAATAAGACTTCTTACATTGCACATATGCCAACATTTACAAAATATAACCCCACTGCATTTACAAAATACCTAGCTAGCCAACTGCATTTACAAACCAATTAGCTGCATTTACAAAATACCCCCTACTGCATTTAGACATCCATGCTAATACCAAGTGTTTCCATTAAGTCCTCCACATAACCATCTAGCTGCTTATTTTCCACCAAGTAGGTAATGCATTCTTTAACAAGCTGTTGAAGAACTTCCAAATCTGTTGAGGAGTTCATTAGCTCAGATTAATGCATCATTCTTCATGTGTGGGATCTTGTATGAATTTTTCCCCTTCACCTTCATTATCTCCACCATATACCCTGTAGACTTAAGAAAACTTTGTTTAAAGTCATAGGAGATAGACTTTCAAATGAGTTAACCAATGCATTCACTAGTTTTGAAACACGGTAGCTTGTTGTCTCTATTTGTATACTTTGAATGCACCTAAACCCTCCCAAATCATTGACATTAGTGTCAGGTGAATTGGGTGGTTGATACACTAATGTGATATCAAACTCGTTCTTGCTAGCTGCCTCTCTGAACTCAGGATATGAGTCTTTGATGTGTGTTTGACATTGTCCTGTTGGATAAAAATCCTTTTACAAGCCCCTTCAAGCAACTTGCCCATTATGGTTGGTATAATCTGCAGTCATTAATTACAAATTACACATTCATTAATGGTAAGACACTTTGAAGGTAATAGCATTGAATGCAGTCATTAATTACACATTCATTAATGGTAAGAATACTTTAAATGTAAGAACATTCATTTATTGCATTCATTATACATTTATTGATGTTAAAATACAACCATACATAGGGGCATTGCATTTCATACATAGATCCCTAGATTTTAGTGATAGGCTGAATTGGTTTCTCTTCTAAAGTGCATTTACTCATATTCTTGTTATTCCTCTTTCCTGGAACTTGTTCAGTAAATGAGAATATTCATATCTTCCCATCGAACACTACATTGCCATTATCATCAAATATATGCCTACAAACTGCGCACATGAACATTACTTTTGTGATGAACTTCTTACTCTTGCACATCCTATGTGGTTCGGCCTCCCCGGTGTGAGGTAGAACTTGTGGGACGTTTTAGAGATGTAGAACCATTTCTCATCTATATGTATAGTGTTATTCATGCTCCTAAATTTCAGAATATTAAGAACACGATCAAAATACAAAGTATCTAATGAAAAACTTAGCCTTAACAACTTGTTAGGAGCTGTAAGATCAAGTTTGATGGTGGTGTTGTGTGATCTGATCAGTCATCTATTAACCCACCTCCAAACTGTGCTCTTACTGCATGTTATCCCACCTGCTAATTTTCTTATGGTTGATTGTTTGAACAACTCTAGACTTTCAATTAGTTCCAAGTCTATTTGCAGTTTTTCAGGCCTTGGTGTGCACTTCCTTGATTGCACTTTCAACTTCTCACCCATTGCATTCTTCTCTTTTGCAATAACCCATATCCGAGATACAAAATGTGCGGAGCAATTGAATCTTGTGGCTGCATCCTTCATGGCTCCTCGGTTAAGTTCGTCATACTTCGAATTAAAAAGAAGAAGTTGTAGGATTTCATTTTTTGTTTCTACTGGAATATCTTTCTGTTTCCCCATATTTCTGTAAGAAGATTGAATGTAAAGTGTAATGTTTTTTTTTAAATAGCTAGAGGCCTTATTTGTAAGACAATTTTAGTGGGAGATTCAAATTTTAATGAAAGTTGTGCTATTGGCGCAAATTTTGAAATTTAGAAGTTCAATTTTTTAACTCATGTCATTTAATTTAGCCTTTTGTTTTTAAAACTAATGCTTTGCTTTATTTTAAATAATCTGTTAATTAATTAATCTGAAAAAATAATGAATAAATTAATCTTCTAAATTTATTAATCAAACAATCACGTAAAATTAAAAAAAAAATAATCATTTCATTAATCTGTTAATTTAATTAATATGTTAATAAAAATAATTTGTTAATTAATTTAATTAATTTATTTATACATTTTTGAAATTTGAGTACATAAAATAAATGAAATAAAGGAATGATATTTAAATGGGTTGGAGTAGTTAAGGAAGTACTTAAACTAGACTAATAAAGTGAAAAATGTGAAACATTGGTATGCGAGCAAAAAGTAAAGTGGATTAATAAAGTGGGACGGATGGAGTATCTTTTTTCTGTGCTTGACCACCGAAACCGTTGAGGAAAGACGATTTGAATCGTCGGCTACGAACAAAAATTCGATTCGGGAACTATGATCAATATCCGATCTTTGAGACTTCTGGCCTATTATCTGTACCTATAGTACGACTATTCTGTGAACGATAATTCATCAGAGTTTATCAAAAAAGGGAGGAAATGGAAATTGCAGTGTAGAATGCTCTAATTATCAAAAATAACACAGTGTTAAAATACTTTGGTGGCCGATTTTCTTAGGGTTTTTGCAGTGTAGAAATCGGTCACTCTCCCCCTCTATTTATAGATGTGTTGTGGGCTAGTCAAAGTTTCAAAAGAGAATGTGTGTGAACCTTCAGCATAAGACCAAGTTCAATCACATCTCTAATAATTGATTAATTAATAGCTCGGTCAATTTAGACTATCATCTCATAAAATGGGAATAAAAACAAGTCTGTTACAACACTTAAACATAAAACATGTTTTGATACATACAAACCTAACAATCATAGCGCTCCAAAAGACAACACATTGTTTCTAGATCCTCAACAAAAGCAAAGTACTGAGCAATGACTTTATTAAGCATCAATCTATACTAGTTCCAATCTTATGTTCCATGAGAGTATCAATCATACAAAAATTGATTATCATACTGTGAATGAAAAGTTCATGTATGGACTGATTAAACAATGTGAGAAGTGATATGCAACTTGCAAACCTTTTTACCAAGCCGCTATCAGCTCCATTTTTTAACAAGATATTGAGCAAGATGAATTTCATTACTCTATGACCTCTATCTTGAGGGGAGTATTGAAATGTGAGATGATTTTCTAGAAAGATCGAGAAGCAGAAGATGTAGATGTTTGCATTTGTATCAAGAACAAGGACAATGAATTGCATGAAAAGAAGAATGACAAGGAGTAGATGAAAAGCGTGTTTCTTTGTTATTACGTTTCTTTTAGATAGTTGACGACTCATTAAATATTTATGCATAAAATATTTAACTTCACACTAAATGTACCAAACTAAGAATATCATTTTCATTCAGTTATACAGCTCACGTATTATACTCTCTTGTTTTGCTTCTCGATATTTCTCATCTTCATTATATATGTTGTTCGTCGCTTCCCCGCTTTGTTGAACCTCAATATATTCTATTATGTATACCTGTTTCTACAATGTAATAATATGACATTTTTATTATGGCAATTTTAGTAAGATATTACACCGTATTGCGACACTCCTAATCCAAATATTCGCTTGAGGCATTACATAATTCTACAAGGTTAGTTATTCAAGTAAAGAGTATCATCATATATATTCTTCATTCAGCTATATTTATTTTTGAGTGATCCGGTTCAAACTTATATTATTATAATGGAATAAATTTCAACGGCCGGATTTCTTATACAATAAACCTTTCTGAACGTCTCACATAGATACAATCAACTCGGACTCGCCAACACGCGATCACATGCAATAACAATCGAGTACTTCTCGCTAAACCAATCATCACTAGCCAAAACATTACTGTATAGGGTTATAAAAAACCTGCAAGTGGAAAATGAATCAAAGCAGTGCATAGTCAGTCGTGTATATTAATGTTATTGTCAAAGATTAAAAATAAAGAATTTTCAATACCTCGTTCTTTAGTATCAGCACATAAGAACTTATCTTACTGTGAAACCACACAATGTATATATGCAAGGCATGTCCAACAATATACACATATCAATATTATATCGGCTAAGGTCAGCTCTCGTATCAGAATGACACCACAACCTTTTTTAGAAGAGAATAGCGCCTAGCGGTTGAGACACTACTAATCCAAATATTCACTTGAGGTACTACATAATTCTACGTGGTTAGGTATTACAAGTAAGGAGTTTATCATCATATTCTTCCTTCAGCTATACTTATTACTATGATTGTCACGCAATTTAAACATTATAAAACAAAATGAAAAAGAAGATGATACTCTTTTCTTCCTTAAATAAATAAAGGGAGGGGAATCTTGAACACTCGGTCAAGTTCTGATGAAACCCAACACTCGGATTCTTTGGATGAAAACTTGATTTCTAAATAGCGTATATACTAGTAATAATTCAATATATGACAATCCTTCACCGACACACAAAAGAAAAAAGAAGAAGATCATTCACGAGATTAATTATGATTTTTTAAAATTGATTTACGAAAGCAACTCTGATCCTTACAAGAAAAGAAAAAATGAATACTTAGTTCATCTTATTAAATATAACTTGTTATTTTTTACATGTAAAATAAGAAAAAAATATAATGGTGTCTACAAATTTTAAAGAACTATTTTGTAAAACAAATCAAAGAATAGTACGTAGGAGGTAGTACTATAAAAGCAATTAATAGTGTTTATAAACAGGGGTTGGCGTTGTACGGTCGGAATACATTTTGAGTTCCTGAAAAGGTTAATAATACTCATTTTATTATTATTATAATTATTATTACTATTATTCTCATAAAATAAAATAAAATAAAATTTTAGAAAAAAGTGATGGAAGGAAAAAAGAATTAGACATATTTGATAACCCCAAATACTCAACATTTTCCTTACATGTCTGTGTAAATTGGTCCTTCAAATGTGGACATCTTCTTCTTCCTCAACCTCCACAGCCTCCTCCACCTCCTCCTCCTCCCCTACCCCAACCCCCAAAACCATGGAGGAAGAGTGGAAGGACATCACTCTTGCCGCCTCCGATCTCCATCTCCATCCCTCCTCCCATGGCGTCATACTTCAAGATTTCTTCTCCAGAGATCAGCCCCCCTCCGCCGCCGCCTCCCCTCCGCCGCCGCCCCCCACTATGCTCAACTTGAACTCCGCCCCTGATCACTTCAGCCCCCTATTATTTCAGCCCCACCACCATCACCTCCAGCCCTTCCCCTACCCCTCCGCCACCTTTGACGCCGTTGTCCCTGAAGGCGGCGGCGCCACTGCCAGGAAGAGGGTCCCCGAGTTTGACCGGAGCTCCGGCGACCGCCGCCACAAGCGCATGATCAAGAACCGTGAGTCCGCCGCTCGCTCCAGAGCTAGGAAGCAGGAAAGCATCTCTCTCTCTCTCTCTCTCTAGCTTTAAGGGATTAATTTTGTTGAGTTTAATGTTAGTTGCTCCTATTTAGGTAAGAGAAATGAACATGGTAAGAAATCACTTGATGTTTGGCATGTAGCGTTTGCAGGCTTATACAAATGAGTTAGAGTTGGAAGTAGCAAATTTGCTTCAAGAGAATGCAAGGCTCAGAAAGCAGCAAGAACAGGTTTCTCTCTCTCTCTCTCTCTCTGTGTCTACACATTCTTGAATCTTGACACCTTTTTACAGACATAAGCGTGCGCATATATATACACACACACACAATACTCTCTCTTTCTTGTTTTTGCCAAAACTATGAAAGGAAGAAGACGAGATGAAAGTTCCCAATCAATTTCAACAGATTAAATTAGATGTACAAACAACAAAAAGTTTCTTCTCAAAATGGCAAATTTTGAAAAGAAAATCCCACTGCCCTGTTTATGGGTTAGTACGTGTGTGTGTGTGTGTGTTTTGACATCTCAAAACAAGGGTCTCATTATCGTTGCCATATTTACACGTTCGACTTCTCGCAGTCTTCCTTTCCAATGAGGGAAATTCAAATGATTGAATTATGTATTAATTAATAAAATGTGCAGTCTTTTAGAGATAAAGAAGCTGCTGCTGAGCTCCAGAAAAGGAAGTCTCTCCATAGATCTTCCACTGCACCATTTTGATTTTCATTTGCAGTCTAAGTCTAGTCTCTTCATATTTGCTGTATTTTGATGGGATATATCTCTGCTATTAATATTACTAGTATTAGTATTGTATTAGTTTATTTAGATATTAGAATAGATTTTGATGGGAGGGCCTCTTTCAATTTCCACTTTTGTTTTCTTCCTCCTTTGGAATCCAATCCATGACCAAGATATGAATTTTATCTTCTTTTTAGCTACTACTGTTTGCTGCTGCTTCTCCTTTTTTGCTTGAAGAAAGTAGGGAGTGAAGTGAGAAAGAGAGAGAGAATATGTGTGTGTACTATGTACAGACTGAGGAGAAGTTTATTGGGTAATGAAAAAGTTTGCTTGGATTGGCTGTTTCTTCTTAATTACTCCCTCCGTCCACGATAAGATTTCTCAAACACCAAAATTTAATTATCAAAAAAACAAGCTAGATTACACTTTTTACCACTAATTATTACATTGAAAATATAAAAAGTAAAGTATTTGTTTATTTTTTATTTTTTTCATTGCTGTCTTGCATTTATGTTGATTTGATGTTTTATCGCTGCTTCTTTTTTCTTTCTATTTTGGCTCCCACCAGTACTAATTCTCTTCAGTTTCTACAAATATATAAATATTCAATTTTACAAAAAAAAATTACTATTAATTTTGACTTTTTAATTATAATTTTTATTTTTAGACATTTTATTAATATTTTATTAATAATAACTTATTTTTTTATAGGTGAACATTAATAGATGAATTATTTATTGGTTTTTATAAAAAATAAATGAGTCTTAAGGAGTGAATATTATATAATACTTCCTCCAGCTCATTTTGTATAGATTCGCTTCGACTAAAATTGTGAATTTTTTTGATCAAGTGAGTCTAAATAAATAGGATAGAGGTGGGGTACACAATAATAAAAAATATAATGATTTGTATGTTAATGTGGCTCTTGTATGAACATATTAATTATAGTGATTTGCATGTTAATGTGTTAGTGTGTCATTGTGATATTATTTATGTGCATATTAAGTAAGTTGTGTCATGGTGGAGTGTGGAACAGTCTCGTGAGTTTCTAAATTCTTCATCAATAGTGTTGATAGTAAAAAGACCGTTCCACCGCCGGTTATAGACATATATTAATGTGCTCAAGATTGATGTACAATGTCAATGTCAGCATACAAGTCACTATAATTTTTATTTTTGTAATTTATATTACATAATATTACATTATACAATGATCAATAAATCATAGTAAAAATTGAGAATTAAACTATCTATTAAATTTTATATATTTATTTCAAAAACACACCACATCGTTTGCAGACGTATTAACCTCATCCGTCGCGGTTGATCATTTTCGTGATAGTAATAATAAAGCCTCATCTTATTTTTAAATATATTTTTATTTAATTACCTACTTGTGAATTTGGCAAAAAGACTATTAATACAGCAATGAAAATGCACGAAACTATTAGAAAATTGAGAAGAATTTGGAGATGGAGTTGAGAATTTAACTACCGTTTCATATTGGAGGCTTAAACACTAAAATAAAATAAAGAATAAAGTTAGCATGACGATGTACTTATGTTAATTTATCTCTTTAAATTACATTATCTTGGTTAGAAATTTTCTTTTTTTCTAATCAATGTGAAGGCAAATTAGCTGATGTTGCGTCTGATTGGACATTGATCAAAATAAACAAGTTAATTAGTGATGGATATTTATATAATACTAATAAGAGTAGTGCTATTTGGACACACTGTGGTCGACCACACGTGGGTTATTTTAAGAAAATCGGATCGGTTCAATTAAAAATCGGACCAAATCATTTAATATTTTATTCTCCTAAAACCCTAAACCCTAAACCCTCTTGATTGCATCGATTTTTTTTAACTGAAAATTATATTGAAATTTGTTTCTTCATTTAATTGGTTACTGTTTGCTGTTTTCAATACAAAATTTGAAATTTAAATGATGAAATTTTAAAGAGGAGGTAAAAGGGTATCATTATAATTGCATTTGTGCATTAAAAAAGTGAACAAAATTACAATAATACCACTGTGTGTCCATCCACACTGTGGTCACATAGCATTTCCCTACTAATAATATGAAGCAAGTTGGCCAAACATGTAATAAAAACTAGTGGGGACTTACAACTCTGCTTTCCCACACATTAATTATCTTCTTTTAGTTTTTGCGACCTCCAATAATTTTGTTTGCTTCATTTTTAAATAAACCAAATGTTTCTCCCCACTTTTGGAAACTTGGGATAGATTCCAACTTTAATTAGACATATCATTTCACTATGAATTATGAAATCCATCTCGCTTCTTATCATAATAAATTATAAATTAAAATAAAAAAATACAATAAAACTTAGATGAGACCATAAATTTTTCAGATTTATTATTTAATAATTTGTAAATTTTCTAGCTTTGACTTTGATCTTTTTAGAAAAGTGATTTTTTTTTCAATTACCAGCTATTGGTTTCATGCTTTAAATGCTATTGTTAAAAGTAAATTTTAATAGGAATACTACCTCCTAAGTCCTACCTATAATCTCAATCCTATGTTTGGTATTTAAGATATACATTACATTACGATAGTCATCTTAGGATAATTACATTACACTATTAAATATATATTCTCTATGTCCCACTAAATGCAGCCACAAGAGATCTGGCACGGAGATTAAGAAAGTAGAGTATTGTGTTTTAAAAAAGTAAGAGAGATATTTTAAAAGTAAAACTTTTTCCTTTTAGAAAAATGGCCACTTTTAGTGGGACGTCCCAAAAAGGAAATGTGGTCACATTTAGCGGAACGGAGGGAGTAGTTTATTATCATTAAATAATATAAACAAATGTAAATTATTATATATTCTCTCCGCCCGCTAGATTAGACGCATTTTCCTTTTTGGGACGTTCCGCTATATTAGACGCATTTCTATTTTTGTTAACTTTTACAACTTAAAAGTGATGTGGGCCATAATTAATTACCAAAAGCAAATAAGTCTAATTTAGCGAGGGGGAGGGAGTAGTTAATTAGAAATAAAAAAATTAATAAATTCTTTAAAGAGATAATAATTAGGTAGTGGGGAGTGGAGAAATGAATAGTCTCAATTCTCAAATTAATTTAGTTATATTTTACAATTTTTATTTAATTTTTTTGTTATTACAATTACAAATTTGTATTAAATAAATAATTAGTAACTTAATAAAATTTAAATAAGAAATATATTTTACAGATGTGCTAAAAAACTAATTAAATAGTTTGAAGTCGAGTTTCAATTTAAAAATTAGGAAATACGCATTCTAATTTAATTAAGTAATCTTCAAATCGAATAATATCTAATAGGCAAATTTTTATATTTTTGTTACATTAAAAAGATAAACTAATGTTCACTTTATTTTTTAAAAAGATGCACATTTTGCCATTTTGGTACGTTCCAAATAGACATACACTTTCTATTTTTGGATATGGTTTCAACTCTCACCTTTAATAACTCTTTTTGTGTGTCTCAATCTCTATTATAATTCAAATTAATTACTATCTTCGTCCCGCTAAAAGTAGTCATATTTTCTTTTTGGCCTGTCCCATTAAAATTGGTCACTTTCCAAAAAAAGTAAAAATTTTACCTTGAAAATACATATCTCCTACTTTTTAAAACACAACACTTTACTTTTTAAATCTCCGTGCCGACTCACTTGTGGCCGCTTTTAGCGGGACAGGGGGAGTAATATATTTTAACATTTAATAACTCCTTTTTGTAGGTCTCAATACACTACCATTCAAATCAACTATATTTTAACACTTAATAACATTTTTTGTGGTCTCAATCTTTAATACCACTCAATACAATATATTTTATTAAAATTTGTGTCTCATCAAATGGTGCATGTTTTTATAAAACGCATGGAGTGTAGAATAAGATGATATGTAGGTTTAACACTTATCATGTATAATAAGATGATTTTAATTTAGATTGTTTAATTTCATTAAACATTATCAAAATTATTTATATTTTAAAATAATAAAATTATATAATAGAAAAATAATTTATCGTACAACTGCATGGGCATAAATACTAATTATGATATAAGACGTATCTAATGGTACATCTAGAAAAGAAAATTGTGATATATTAATTGACAGTGATGGATTACTAATTTTCCAGTGTAAAGATGTATTCATCAAAAGAAAAGCCTGCAACTATCTTGTTTCATGCGAAAGAAATACTCACTCCCTTTCAACTAGTTTGGGTAGTATTCTTTTTCGGACCGTCTTAACTAACTTGAGTCATTTCTTTTTTAGGAAAATTTTATTACACACATAAATTTAAATAATATATATTTATATCATCACTTATAATTTGAATATACACTTTAATTTCTTAATTCCCTTGCCGAAAAGAAGTATCTCAATTAAGCTAGTTGAGACGGAAGGAGTAGTATACTAGATTAAGGAGATAACCTATATTTTTAAGTAAGCTATAGTCCAAAGATATGAAACGACAAAAAACAAACCCAAAAATTTCATGGTTATGGAAATTGCTGGAAATATTCATGATAATTGAAATTTGATGGTTAAATTAAAAAAAAATCGATCACATTTTTTTGCATAAAAGTCGTTTTATGAGTCAAAAACATGCATGTAAGATATGGTATATGTAAATATATGAAAGAAGTTCTGTAGCTAGTTATATATATATTCGAGATCAAATAAAATTATTTTCTTACGTGTTAAATTAAAATTAAATTTGAACCGTTTATTTTTATTTAATTATTTAGATTATATAGTTGACCAAATTTATTATTTTGTCGTGAATCAATATAAATATATAAAAACAAACTTTTAGTAGTTATTCTTTGCTACATCAGTTATGTAACCGTCATTTTAATAAGTATCAATCCAATAATCGTGTCGATTCAAGACAACTTTCCATCTCAATCTTATTGTTGTTTATGCATGCCTATAAATTTGTCAGTAGAGTGCAACAAAGTTACGTAAGTTGGCTTTCTATATACATTCCACAATTATGTTGGCTTTTGAAAAGCAGAAGAATGACACTACAAAAAAATTGAGTATATGTAACAAAATTTATGTAAGAAAAATAAATTTTGTTACATTTGCATACCATATGTGAGGAAATTATATCACTACAAAAAAACTGATTATTTGCCACAAATTTTTTCGCCAAAAAAACTATTATTTCGTTACATAAGATCACATGTGAGGAAATAAATTTCGTTACAGACTCGTCATATTAAGGTCCTCACATATAATATAATGTAAGGAAAATATGATTTCCTCACATTAGATATGAATCTTTGAGGATTAATGTGAAAATATATACTCACATATGATATGCAAATGTAACAAAACAAAAATTTCCTCACACAATTTGTTACATATATTCAACATTTTTGTAGTGTGAATGAAGGTACTGTCTAGAACAATTTTACACTATTGAGTGCTCATTACTTTCTATGGATTCAAGTATGTGGTTATTCAATATTTATGGTAGAAAATGTTCTCCACTAAATGCTCCATAATTTTTTAATGTCCTTTCATCTTATATTATTGTACAAGATGGATATGTATAGCCAAAAAAAAAATACTGGAAAACATTGACATCTATAATACAACACATAAAATGTGTAGGTGCATTGCATGGTATGTTAATCATTCCATGTATATCATGATTGTATTATTAAGATAATTTAGTTATATTATATTTTTTTTAATACTGCTCTAAATTATTCATATATGTACACTTTTGTGTATTTATTCAAAAGTTTCATAATATTACTGTTTTACATTTATATATTTTTACCTTATAATTTAATTATATGTTACTATTAATTATGTGTAATGTATCTATAAGTTTAAGATATTGGATTACAAGAGGATGTGCTAGCTTAAAAAATCAATAACAAAAATGTAGAATGTTATTTCAGTTATTTATTCTTATCAAGTATCTGATAATTATTATGCAAACCAGATGGGATGAGAACTTTTAGAGACATAATATTCAATAGATCGTACCACATTTTCGCATAACATATTTTAACATAGAAGTTTGTGCTCCTATAAAATAACATTCATTTGCGTTGTTATATATAAAGGGATTGTGTCGATATATTGTTTTTTGGCTATATATGGTGAAATTATAAACTTTAATTTCTCAACCAAAATACTAACTAATTAAGTTTTTCTTGGTCGCATTTGCATTATTTTTACCATTAGTGTTGCATTTTATTCTTACTTTCAGGTATTAATCAATTATTTTGGCCTTATATTCATTTTTAATTTATAAAATCAGAGTATATTATAAAATTTTAATATAATTATAGTAATAAAATGTAAATTTATATTATTTGTTGTGTATCTGTATCGTGCATCGCATGGGTGAAAAAATTCTAGTTAACGTATTAAAGATAATTCTCACTTTTTAAGTATTGTTTACTGATTAGAATATAGTTTATATTTATTCAATAAAAAATTAAAAATATAACGAAAATTATAATTACTCATAATCAATGATTGATTAGGAAAAGTTGATTTAACAAAATTAAGATTTAGATGAGATGAAAAAATAATAGAGAAACAAAATAAAAAATAAATCTAACCTCATCTATAATTGTAGTGTAATCACCACTTTTCGAAAAATTAAAAATCAAAACTTATATTTAATTCTACTTAATACGTAGAAAACTAATTCTATTATAACCTCTCTAACAGGGATCAAATAATCTTGAATCTTAAATCATTCAAATCAACGCAAATATCAAAGATAATTACTTTTTTTTATGTATTTTATAATATTTTTAGAGAATATATTTAAAATTATTTTTTTATATATAAAATTTATTTTTCTGACTATATTTTATTGATTATGTTATAGTTTAATATTTATTAAATATAAATAATCAATAATATAATATAGTATTAATTTAAAAATAAAATTTTTAATCAAGATTTATTTAGCAGAAAAATGAAGCATCCCATAATTTAATGACTTGATTAGTTACAAATCTAGTAAAAAGAAATTAATTGTATCCATCGATAAAAAAAAATATGAATGATTCACATTTATTTTTTATTAACATAAATGATCTATTTTGAATATAACCATCATATATATATATATATATATTGATAGAAAATGTTAAATGGCAAGTGGAAAAGGATATCTCATCATAGTTTGAGAGTGAGTAGGTGGTGTATGCTGAAATAGTAATTTGAACCACAATCTCCCATGTGTGGCTTTATCAGACTTTAAATAGATGTTAGTACTATGTTGTTGGGATTTTATGGAAATAATATCTACGTAGCAGTCACCACATTAAAGATTGGATACTCCTTCCTACATCTATATTTATGATTGAATTTCAAACTGTGCTGGATTGGATTGGATTGGACACATAATATAAATACTCAAGGGAAGGGAAGGGAACGCAAAACTAGTCCGACAACTAGATTTTAATTTCTTCTTTTAAATTTTCTTATACTATTAGGGTCCATTTGGTAGGAATGATGGGATATGAGGGGATAGGATTAAAATAATATGGTGTGATGGGATATGAAAGGATTAAAATAATCCAATCAACCATTTGGTAGGCAAGATTATTATGGAGATAAAAATAATCTTCCATTTGGTTGGGATGATTATAATCTTGTTTAAGTAGTGCAATTACCATCTTGTCCTTTAAAACACTAATCAATTACCAATATGCCCTTTAATTATTTCTTCTTCCCCATTTCTAATTATATAATATATGATATTTTTTCTTATTATTTTATTTTCGATACTTCTTTACTTTTTAATTATATAATATATAAAAATATAATTTTTAAATTTTCTTGAGTTATTGAAAAAAGCTTTTTAAATATTTAGTAAAATGACAATAAGTCCAAGAAAAATTGAAATATGATATTTTTTATTATCATTTTAATTTATATATTTATTAACCAAAATTTCATATAATTTGTATTTGGCTAATATTTTACTTTATGCAATTAATGTTCACAGCAAAATTTAATATATACCATAAAATGAAATTTAAAGCAGGAGAACTTGAAAATGGAAATAAATAAATTTCTTAAAGGAAATATAGTTAATTCACAATATAAATTATATGTACAAGCATCTCAACCTTATAGAAATCTAACTAATACAATATATTTGTGTGTCCTCTTAGTTTCATGGTTTTAGAGCCGGTCCTTGGATCCCAAACTTGCAAAAACTGATGGTGCTACATCACACCACACCTCTGCTATCTCATGTATATCCAAATAATATCACCACCAATATTAACAAACAGTATTATGCAAAGCAGCGCCATTCCAATTCTGTAAGAATTTCTACCTGTATCTCTTGTCTGTCTATATAAAAGTACAACACACCACCACGAACCCCAATCGAGTAAAGTTCTTCAGGAACTCGCCCTTCCAATAAATTGTCATTCAGTAATCTGTACAACAGCAATATGGTTTGCTAAGATTTAAATAAAAGTTTAACCAAATATAGCTTCATGCTAATATATAATGTGCATTAACGTGATGTAGTTCTTGATTGGGAGAATGCAAATTCCCATCATTCAATTCTTGAATAACAAAGAGTTTAAAGGGAAATGGATGTAACATGAGCTAGAGGCAGCTCGTGATGCACTTCTTACTTTTTATGGAAGACAGGAAGTTTCTAGAATCAATCACAAACAATGATAATAAGCTCGTTACTTACACAAGCTGCAGGCTGGAGGAAGTTAGACTATCTGGTAAGTATCCAGTAAACTTGTTAATTCCAAGCAAGTATACAGCAGTACATATAACAATAGGAATTGTACCTTTGAGAATTGCGCCACAGCCTCCACACTTGT
The DNA here is from genome assembly GCA_026898415.1 of Leonotis leonurus. NCBI lineage: Eukaryota > Viridiplantae > Streptophyta > Magnoliopsida > Lamiales > Lamiaceae > Leonotis > Leonotis leonurus. Next base: position 1,139,548 of record JAPKLX010000038.1, on the reverse strand, counting down.
ACAGAGAGAAATTAGGGAGCTCTGGAAGGAGATTCTCACACTTGGGGCAACGAACCAATCGTACTTTTGAAGCTTCTGCCATTTTCGTTTCTTTTTTTTACTTTCTCCTTTTGCTTCAGCTCCAACACTTCACCCAAAAAAAAACAGACGATAATGCTCCCAATACTTTATGCTGTGGCTTAATCTTCTAACAAGAACGAGTCGTCAGATATAACTTGGACAATTAGTCATACTAAAGTCAATTTTATAATCTTTAAATCTCAACATCAAATCAGATCATTAATTTCTCAAGGGAGCGAAATCCATAAATATCACATTCGGAAGAGAATCGCGGTCTCAGAATGAGAAGTGGTGCACAAAAATCTCTGCAAAACCCTCGCTCCTAAATGGAGTTTTTTATCTTTCGCATTTTCAACGAAAGTTCATGTCAGTGGACGGTGAAATGCACACGTCCGTTGAATATACCTTGCGTTCTTAAACATCCTGACATTCAATTTATACCTTGCGTTCTTATATTGACCACGAAACATAATGTCAGCGGACGCTGATAAGCAATCGTCCGCTGAATATACCTTGCGTTCTTACATTTTTCATTAAACATCCTGACATTCAAATTATTTTTCTGTACAGATTTATCAAAATGCTATTAAGGAAAATGGATGATTCATGCATAAAGACCATAAAAAATTCAATACTAAAAATGGTTCTTCAAACAGAAAACCCTATAAATTAAAAATGAATCTTACCAAAACTGTGAGAAATCGCGTTCAAAGCGTTGAATTAGGGGAGGAAGGAGTAAATCACACGAACGGCACAAAGCTACAAGAAAGAATAAATTAAAAAAATCAAATCATGGATTTCGAAGAAGAAATTTTGAAAGAGTTAACAAATCCAGTGTTAGCAAAAATCACGCAAGAGAACGTTGGGAGATCTAGGAATTCAAACCCACGAAATTAATCGATTCCAAAAGAAGAAAAGCAAGAAATGAACGACTGTTGTTGGGTTAAACAAAAGATTACCTAGTGGGGAGAATCTCCTGCTATGATCTAGGCCTCTCCAATGGCGTAGATGAGAATAGGTTTAATACCACAAAGGGAGGCGAAGTAGAGAAGGGAGGCGAAGGAATTTCGGGTATCACAAATGAAATTTGAAAATTGGTAGAAGGGTAGACTTGTCCGAAATTGTTAGCCCTTCTTTTACTGTTGGGCTGTGATAGATTTAATACCACCTGTTTGGAGGGATTATAATCCGTCTTCAACTAGCAAATATTTTCGGGCTTAGACTATAGACACGGGCCTGCTTCATTTCTACTTTTGCAACCAAATGAGAGATGAGACAGGATTATTCTTGCCCAACATGCTTCATCCTCCATACCAAATGGGCCCTTAGTATGCAGTAAGTTTGGGCAAATGTTGGGATATATTTGCATCAAAAATATATGTTGTGTCTCACTATCATCAGTATTGGATATTTCTACTCAAACTTCTTGATTATTTTCTTAAGACATAATTAATGTGGAGGTTCCATAGAAGCATTGATTTTGCTCTTAATTGCACCTATTATAAGACTTTTCTTTCTTTTTTTCATTAAAAATAATCATTTTAAGGCCTCTAATTCCATTTATATATGTCAAATCTTATTCTTTAGTGACAATTTTTTCTTTTTTTACAAATATGATTATTCTATTAACATGAACGGTTCTTTTGATCACCCGCGTGCAGGTCAGGTACGATGGAATCTATTCAAAAATAAATGTTTGTAGTGAGTAACACTGCTACAATTGGTAATAATATATATATATATATATATATATATATATTATTAATTACAGTATTATAAATAAATTAAAGTCGATTAGTCAAAAAAGGACTCATGTAAAAAGTAGATAATTCTAAATTAATAGGGGTAGGGAGGGCAAATTCAAGGCGGTCCGGTGGTAATTAAATTGGGTTTTACATTAACCGTTCTCTTCTAGAATAACTTTATTGCGGAATCTTGACGTTTTTATATGAAAATTACAATTCCCGTGGAGTTCCATTCGTATTTGTTTACTGAAAATGACATATTACGCCATTTGTCCCCTAATAATGTTTCCTTGTTCCTTAGTCGTCATACTCATACATTCGTTTGTTATGCAAATAACGGATGCCAGTTTGAGCGTGTGTTCATTTAGTAATAAAATGGAAGCAGAAGGTTTTGGGTTATACTCTCACTATCATCATACCATAATTTATTAATTGATTGTTTTCAAAGAAAAAGTGATAGGGTGTGATATAATATTTGATTGGAATGTCTTTTTACTATATGAAATATTTATTTATATCATATTGGGTAGGAAGTAATAGTTCGAAAAGAAGACTTAGCTCTAATTTGTTCAAGAATAGTGATGTTCAGTCTCTCGATCTTTTGATTTAAGATTAGTCAGTTCTATTTTTATATGAAGACAAGGAATGAATATAACTCAACAGTAGAGTGTCACCTTGACATGGTGGAAGTCATCAATTTGATTTTAATTATCCCTAAATCCAAAGTAAGTTTTTCTATTTAAAATTTTCTCATCATTGTGATTCAATGAGAATGGATAAGAGGCTCAAGAGATTGACACGAAAGGAAGTGATGACTATATTTCTAGGAGCAAACTCCGAATGAATATGAAATGCATGAATACAAGTTATGCATTTGAATGAAAGACAATTTCGAATAATAAAAAAATATAAATTCAATCTATTTATAATTAATAGTTATGATTAATTAAATTTAATATAAATAATTTTTCATTGTTATATATAAATAGAAATTGATTTGTAAATGAAAGTTATTTTGTAGAAAAATTATTAAATGGTTAATTGAAATTTTTTCTCATTTTTCACATAAAAATTCTATTTTATGAGCCAAAATTCTAAATTATACATAGGATTTAATAGAATGTATATTAAATTATATATAAATTTTTTATTTTCTAAAATTACTATCAATTTTTAAAATTAAATGATAAGAATAAGGACTTATTGAGCCTAATACTCAGGGGTGTCAAAATGGGTGTGATGTTTCAGAAAATACTTGAATCTGATACTTTATAATTTTAGTAACATGTATTAATAATTTTATGACACTCGTATAATAATTATACATGATGTTAGTATTAGAACTTTTTTGTTGTAGTGTTACCACATGCAACATGGTTTTCTTAATAGATTAGCATTAATACACACAAATACAAGAAGCATTAATACACACAAAAAGTTTAATAAGGCATACCTCTTTCACATTGGCGGTGACCCAAACGATTGAACGGTTGAACCTCCTATTATAAGAAAAAAGTTTTGCATTTAATACTACTTTCTCAATTCCCCTACCTCAACTCAAATTATGTTTTTTAATGGAAAAAAGAAAGGTCATTCACCTTAGCACGTTAAGGCGCCTGCAGAAGAGTTCCTCGTCTACGCGAACATGTTCCCCACGCACTGATCCTTGACTTAAATCAATATATACCTGCAAATTCGACATTCCATCATCACTTCATCTTAGATCGTGCTGCAGAGCAACATGGGCAGGAAAGAGCATCCATGGTGGAGAGTCATCCCCAGAAAACTTTTTCAATCATCACCGCCGCCTCCTTGCCACCTCCACGACATCAATGCCGTCGTTATCCTCCACACAAACAATGGAAGCTTCAGCCAAGAACTCAACAGCAGCCCTCAAGAGGAAAGTACCGGATCACATTTCCTTTCCAAGGAAGACATGGCAGCTACTATAATTCAAGCATTCTTTAGGGCTCATCTTGTATGTACCAAACTCACACTTACACATATATATACGCTTTATTTTTCTGTCATGAATCATACACATACTGATATGAATGTACCTGTGTTATATATAGGCAAGACGAGCTTATAAAGCACTGCGAAGCTTGGTGAAGCTGCAAGCTCTGGTTAGAGGGGTGATAGTGAGAAGACAGTCTCGCATAGCTCTAGATTGCATGCAAGCACTGGCTCGCCTTCAGATCATGGTTCGAGCTCGACAGATGCTTCTCAACAATTAGAAAACATCAAAAGAATTGTGACGAGCACGAATCAGCAATTTAAAGTACATTTACATTCTTTTACTTTTCCTGAAAATTGGTACCATACGAATCGCATCTCTTACATGTTACAATCAAGACTAGAATTTATAGAAGAAGGCCAACCATATGCAAAGTCTCCACTTTCACGTGGTGTGATATAAGATGTTACAAAACTTGTACAGATCATTTACAGAGTATATTGGCTGAAATGATGATCATTGAAAGACAAAGATCAGAAATATTAGAACAGAATGGAGGAGATCAAATGTATTGCATCTGTAAAATGATGGTGCAACTAAATATTGAGCAGCTGCGTTCCTTTTTAGTTCACTGTATTGAGTAATGTTACTAGGCAGACTTGCACCAAAAGCATCTGAATCTTCCACGTCGTAACCTACATTTTAAGGGAACATTTCGCTAATTTGGTAACCTGAACTAATAGTAGGAGGAAACATATATGAATTAACTCCTTCAACCAAAACTTACAGTCAAACTTCTTCCAACCAAGGACAAATCTTTCCCGGTCAAACACAAAGCGGTAGCCAGTCATAAAGTTTTCTGCAGAAGAAGTGACCATCTCAATTCATCAAACTACAAAGAGGAAGAACATATTCTCTGGCGAGAAAGAAAGGAGAGAAATTTTTGAAGATTAATTTAGATGGTGATCAGCAAACTTACGTCCAATTATATTCAATTCCTGACTCTTGACAACGGCCAGGCAATAAGAAAATTCGCGCTGCAATACGATCAGAACACCATTGAAGTAAAAGAGGAGAAGGGATAAAAGGATTGAAATAATTATATTGACGTTAACTACCCGAGTGGAAATAACAATTATGGGATCATGGATAACCATCTGGCCTCCTCCATCCATAGTTAGGCTTATAGCAGGAATCAAACTGGTAGATGTGTTGGGGCTATCTCGTAAAAGAAAATGTAGAAATTGTGAAGAATAGTTCAGGAAAAAATATGCAAACTAGGCAGAGTTTTGGTTCTGACCTCATAACGAAACAGTAGTCAAAAGGGAGTCTCTCATCAGGCGGACGCCTTAGATCCTGTACTTGCATATGAAACTGCAGACTCGCAGAGGGTTAAAAAATTTATAAAAATGTGCATGATTGGGTTGGTTATGTCATCCGTGTTTGGGGGCTTACACTATCTGAAAGCATTGTGTAGAAAGGGTCAGCAAGATAGGTGAAGGAGGTGCCAGAGTCAAAAAGTGCAGAGAACCCGGAATTAAGGACATTAGTCCCTACACGAACTTGAGTCACATTCACTGTATAGGTTGGGCTGCAAGGAAACACCATTATAAACAAGAAATTGTCACTCTATCAAGAAAACACGCTGTCCAGAAAATTCAAATGTAGAGACTAACACACATACTGGAACCAGTTCATACTGAATGGGGTCTCTTGCTGATCAAGGCTACCTTTATCTCCAAAGTTAATCCTTCCTCTCCCATCTTTCCCAAAACACATGGAGAAAGAGTTCGCCATATATCCTTGTCTGAACAGGGTACTAGGAACTGATACTTTGTCAAAACCAAGCCCAAACAGACCATTTGGAGCTGCTATATCTAAGAAAGAACCGGTTTGGACCTGTCCGCAGCTGTCCATTCCAAGTAAAAATAATGAGGACAAACAATTTCGTAATCAAATAGATGCATTATAAGTTATAATGTTTCGAGTGTAATTTGAAAGCATGTGAATCAGCAATAAGCAGATATTCTATCACTAACCCAAATGTTACATATGCCTCTATAAAATCCTGATATCCGTCTAAGAACCGTAAATGCAGGATATCCTCCAATAAAATTCCTGAAGTTGATGTTTCAGATGAGACATATGAAACATGATAAGGGCAGTGTATAGAAGTTCCATTGCAACTATTCTGAGAAGCACATAGGTCGCTGTTGCAAGTCACATTTTTGCTTGTATATGACTCATCTGGATCATATATGCTTAGCTCAAAATCCTGCCATGATGAAGGAAACTAGTTAATATTGTTACGTCAGTAAAAAACAAGAGTAAATTAGATAAACACAAAGTGATCTGGAAAATAATAGTTAGTACAGAATTAATCTTAGAAATACAGCAAATCAGCCACGATCTAGCACAAATTCTGTTCTGGCATAATCTCCAGACTATTCACGTCTCACTTTGCAGATTAAAAGCATAGAAGAGTGAAATTTAGAGTTTTTAACCATTAGTGAAAATAGAAATGCCAACCACCTCTAAACAAAAAACTAAAACAGAATCCAATAATTGGTTGGTTCCACAATTTGCAGACAACCAGAAATAAGGCAGTTAAAGTGTGGAATCAGCTTTATAGGACATAAAGGAAACTCTTCAGATAAGACAGAGAGCTACAAAACCGAAAAATCAAAGGCGTAAGAAAACATACTGAGCTATAAGGCGAATTATCAGTTGATGCACATTCTGCACAATGACATGGAACCCAGAACAAATCACTCCCAGTATCAAGTGCCACCAGAAATGTCATTCCTGGAGTGCCCACCGTCACCGTCGTGTAGTGCAAACTACAGCAATCTCCACATAGAAATCAATTAACAATTCTAGCACACACTTCAAACAAGTTAGGGCAAAAGAAATAGAACTCTTATTCCATAGAAATTATTAAGAGTCCAACCGCATGCCTATATCCAAATCCATATTATAAAGTTCGTGAGTTGAGCTTTTGGCCAAAGTTGGCAAATTCAAAATTGAACCATCAATGCATGCGGGGCTCAGATTTCCAATTGCAGTGCTCGTAATATTACCACACGGAAGTTTAGTGAATGCAATATTTGTTAAATTAACAGAATGATCTTACAATCCTAAGGAGTTGATCCGGAAAGTAGCATTGCCATCTGAGAAAGTGAGATCGTCGTCAGAACTGGACAACGATCGCCGGCGAATCGCAATGTCGTGACTCACCAGCAGCGAGTAATACTCAACACTACCCGTTTCCGGCCAATTTTCGATTGGAAATCCGGCGCTGCTCCGGCGGGACCAGTGCTTGACCTGATCAGAGAAGCGATGATGCATTTCCATAGTGAAAATTCGAGCTGCGGAGAATGAGAACATCCACAATAGAAAGAACGATCCCAGGAAAAACGTTTTGGAACACATTTTTGGGAAAGAGTAGAGATGTTTGCAAATGGTGAATAAGGAAGAGTCGGATATTCATTTGGAAGTTGGATTTCTCTCCCGCCATTCTAATATCTCTCTCACACACACAGCGCACACATGCGTAGTTATATTTTTATGAGTTAAGTAAATATGTTTAATGAAATTGAAATGGTGAATTATTTATACACGTGATTTTTTTTAGAAAAAAAAAGGATAATTTAATAATTATATATTAAATATTTATTTATTTAAAGGTGTTGTGAATTTTAATTTAGGGATAGTATCCAAAAAAAGGTGTTAATTATACAAAATTGTAAAAGATAAATAATAGTCACCAACATTAAAATATTTAAATTCTAGTATGAAATATATGAATAATATTCATTCATACGATTCAACATACAGTTTAATAAAACTGAATATCACGTATGAAATGGTACGATTCATACTATTCATACTCAGAAATGTAAAAAATAAGTCTAAAGTATTGTACGAGTAGTATGAAAGGTATGAATAATATTTATTCATACGATTTATACGTACACTTTAATAAAATTGAATATCATGTATGAAATTATATGATTCATACTCATAAATTTAAAAATTAATTATAAGGGTATTTTATTACAAGAAATTTGTAAATGACTATAATTTAAATATTATTATATTGGTGGCTATTATTTGTCTTTTATAATCTTTTTCGGCTATTTTATATAATCATTTGTCTGAATGTAATCAATCTACAAAAAAAATAGTCACTCTTACCCTAATACCCCGACATAATTACATATAAAATTATGGATATACAATTACATGAGCACGACTACAAGTTGATCATATTCATGTAATGTGTAATATGTCTGTATTTGTTTGAGACCTAACAAAGGTGGCGATAACAGTGGCGGCGAACGCAGAGGCAGTGGTATATTATTTATATCATGTTTATGTTAGTGACTATTACTTATCTTTTATAATCTTTTTAGGTTATTTTGTATAATGATTCGTAATGTTATATAGTTTATTAAAAGAATTTCTCATATTTTTAAATTTAATTAAGAATAAAAAATAATAAAATAATTTTATAAAAAAATAGATATCTTTTACTAATTTTATAAGGAGCTAAATTTATTTTTTTTATTTAAAAAATAACTAATTTGATATATTAACCTTTTATTTTATTTATTTATAAAAATAGATTAAAAAAAATGCAGGTATAATACCAAACCCAAACCGACTTAGCGGTGTTTTAATCACTAGAGAAAGCAGAAGGGTATTAGGTGCAATTTAGAGTTTGTTTTTGCCGGGAAGAAAGCTCCAGAACCTCCCAAGAATTTTCTTCTCATCGTTGAATTAGTAAACTTGTTGTCTACGCTTCCCCCAAATTCTATACTCGATTTTGTTAGGGTTTCAGCTATCTCATCTCACAACTTACATCGGAGAAGAAGAACAATATGCATCCCCAGTCCCGGGCCACCTCTTCACCTTATCATAACCCATACTATCCCGCTGCCACCGATATTTCGCCCTTCGATCCCGCACCCGCTTACTCGTATGCCTCTGCGCCTCCTGTTGCGGCCTCGACGTCCGACTATTCTTATCCCTCCAATTATACGTCCTTCCCTCCAAATCCCGATCACGTTCCAAATCCTCCACAATATTATTACCCTCACCTCCAGGATACCTCGCAGAATCACCAATCGTACAATCAGAACCAGGCCTTGGTGGATTATGAATATGGTCCGATACATTCGAATCCGGAACCGGCGTATGATCCGTCATACTCGTTGAATTCGTATTCCTATGGCTCTTCCGAGGTGCCCTATCATGCGAATTCATACGAGAGCAACCTGAATTATGGCGGGGATCATAAGACTTATGATAACGGGGTTTACAAGTATAATGGTGGGCCGGTGGAATCTGTTTATGGTGGGAAAGGAGGACGATCGTCGGACACCACCGGAGGCGGCGGTGGGGTCTTATTTGATGATTATGGGAGACCGATCACCACTCCTGGAGGGAATGTGCAGAATGGATTTGGAAATACTTCGCCTAAGATTGTTAGGGCGGCGCCGAAGGTGGTGGATTCAGAGGATGTCAAGAGTGGGGTTCAGAAGTTTCGTGTTAAGATGCTGTCTGAAGGTTATGGTCAGACTGATATGGATGTTCTTTGTCAGGTTGGTAGATATGATTTTCTGCTGCTTCTAATGTTTACTTGTTACAGCAAAATCTTATCTTGAATTGAGTTTTTTTCCGTAGTTATTCTATCTGTATCTGGACAGGATTTAGCTTATTTTTTGCTGATTTCGTTTAAAGTGGTTGCAGCAGCCAGATATGTTTAATGTAGTTGAACATTCACTAGCAAAGAATATCAGCGGATGCTAAGATTTTATATTCTACAACATTCTTCCCTTGTTTGTCGATGATTTCTGAAGTTGATTTCGTGGAAGTTCATTTTGTTATTCCATTTCTTTTATTTGTGTTCTGAATTATCTAGGTTGGGCTGGATGGGATCCGCATATTGGATCCAGCAACTAGTCGGATGTTAAAAATATACCCACTTGACATGGTTACTAGATGGGATGTAAGTCTGAGTTTTGATTGCTGCGTATAAGAGTTGGAAGCATTTTATGATTTTCTTCAATGGAGATTTTATGGGTTCATTCTGCTACCCAGGTATTGGATTCACATATCTTCGCATTCTGGGCCAAAAGCAGTGTCGATCTTGAACCAAGACGGATTAGGCTCAAGTCAAATAGTTATACCACAAATAATATTTTGGACACTGTGACAGCAGCAAGCATACAGGTTACCATAGTTTCCATATCTTATTATGTTGTGGCAGCTGTTGCTGCAAATTCTTAATTTCGTATTTGCTAGGAAGTAGGTATGCTAGTGTCAGTGAGAGACTATTTCTATCACACTCTTGGCTCTTTAATCAATTAGAATGTGGCTACACAAACTCAAATTGGCTCCTTCATTGATGAAAAAGGATATGTGGCTTGATTATGATGTTGATATTAAATACTTGTTTCTGGAGTAAGAGTACTATGGTGCTGCCTAATTATCTATTTGTAATTGCTTAGCATTTACCTCATGATTGTGTATTAATTAATTGCCAAATGGCTTACCATCCTCATGCAGCATGTATTGCAGCATTAGTAGTAATAATGCTTCAGTTGCTCTTCATTTTATATGAACTATTATTGTGTATGGTAGGTTAATGAAACAGATATTTTCAATTTTCATTACATTGACCATGGTATAATGCACCTACCATCTACAGAACTTGTGTGTGTATAATTGTGAAGCATTTTTCATTATGTAGTATGCTCATGTTTACCTGTATGATTAATATTAGATAGTATGATTCATTTTTCTCAAGTTGATAAATATAGCATCATCTTCATTTCATATGATCAGTCAAAGGAGATAAGTTCAAGCAGTACCCCGTCAAATGTATTTAAGGGAACTGACCAATCATCAGATAAGAAGAAAGGATTGATTGATTGGAGAAACTTGATAAAGCCAATGAATGAGGAGAAGGATCACTGGGTAGATTAATCTTCATTCTCTACTGCTCTTTTATTTTGTTAAGGGTATGAGTGCATTTGATATGATACTTGTGATTTATTGTTATATATCTCCCATACAGGTCCCAGATGAAGCAGTAGTCAAGTGCACTGGTTGTGCAGCAGATTTTAATGCTTTTAATCGGAAGGTTTGCTTTCAGTTTAATGGCTCTTTATGTATAATTGCAACCGCCAGTTTGCAAGTGTGTAGGATATCTAGATTTATAAACAGAGAAAATTAAAGACATTATAGTTAGGAGATCGTAAGAGCATTGGAGAGTATTGCTTACTTGTGGATAGTTCAAAAGAGGCTAAAGAGCTATGGTTTATATTAAATCTCTAGTATTTGATAGTAGTGGATAGGTTGACTCTCCTAAATAAGAAATTGCATTCCAAATTTCTGTAATTGCTGCGTTTCTTTCAAGAAACTACTGATAATCCTAAAACTGCACCATTAAGATATACTTAGTATCTGAGGAATGATGGAATCTACATCTTCACCCTAATATAATTGTTACTGACTAATGTTCTAGAATGAATTCTGAAGCACTGCTTTCTTCGTTGTTTGCTACCCTTATTGTTAGTTATCTGCATCTATGAACTTAGTACTTTTGTGCACCATCTATTCTTGTACTTTGGGTTAATTTAATAAATCTCTTCAGCATCATTGCCGAAACTGTGGGGATATATTCTGTGACAAGTGCACGCAAGGAAGAATCACCCTCACTGCAGATGAGAATGCTCAACCTGTTCGAGTTTGTGACAGATGCATGGTATGTATGTACTTTATTTTCTTTTGTTACATAGTGCAACTGGACTTGTTTTGAAGAACTAAAATATAGATGTGTCTTTCATTTGAGCAGTGTGTTATCATTGCTTATGTTACTTCTCAGAAGCAATATAGGATTATGTCTTCATTAGAGAAAACGGGGATAATTCTTGGTTGATAGATCATGGAAAAACTAGTGTGCAGGGTAAATGAAATAATCACGTGATGAATGTATGCAGCCAGGATACTTTTGGTGCATTATTGTATTGGTAGACTTTACTGTTTCAGTGATCTTGGTTACATCCTGTTGTTGACACATAGCAATATCTCCTCTTAGATGTACATCTTTTTAGCATTATCCTGTACAGAATGTTTTCACTGTATCACGTTCTGATCTTTTGTAATGTTGAATCATGGTTGCATGATGTAACTTGTATGATGAATATTTGTTTTATTTTTATCTTCTCTAATCTTCTCAAGTAGTTGTCATGCTATCCTATTGTTTTGTAGGCAGAGGTGACACACAGACTCAGCAATAAGGTAGTGCCTGGTAGAGTTGCTGGGTTGCAGAGTCATGAAGATCTTGCTAGAAAGCTTCAGGTAATGCAAATCAATAAATTAGAGCTTCATTTACCTTCTCATAGGATCTGAGTTATATGTGCAGTATTTTCTTACATGGGAAATGAAAAGAAAACGAATCATATAGAGTCACAAGATTGGCTGAACCAATTGTAAATGCAAATGTGGTTCCTGTAGTGCCTTCCCACTAACCAACTGCACTAGCTAGAAAGCTTAAGTGCTCAAACATACTCGTGCACGCTGCAAACAGACACGCATACACGTATATACACAAACATGCACATGCATATTATGCATATTTGTGTATGGTAGTCAAACATTAATGATATCCCCAAAAACAAAAGTATGTTGAAATACCATTGGGATATGTATATGTAAATATGTAACAGATACCATGCCACAGGACAACTTAATACTCTCTCCATCCCATTAGTTATGGCTTGTATTCCATTTTTGGTTGTCCCATTAGTAATGGCACGTTTCCTAACATGGAAATATAACTGAATAGCAGAAGCTGAAATGGTTTTATACTTAGATTCTATTATATTCCTAGTATTTAATTTTGACTTTGAAAAACAAAGAAAGCTTGGTAGAAATGGTGCGATATCTGAGATGCTTGTCCAGTGCCATATTGTTTGAAATTTTTGCAAGCTTCATATGTTCTTTTTTCTTAAGCTTGCAATTGTTAAGGAATATCTGATCATTTTCCACGTGTTGTTTGCTATTTGACTTCACAATGACGTGTTGCATCAGATCAATATTAGATCCTTAATTTGAAAATATCTGATCATTTTCCACGTGTTGTTCATGGGATATGACAAAGTTTAAGACGTCTAATTCCCCATTGGCTCATGTTACAGGAGGAGATGGAGAAAAACCGCAAGACAGGTAATTAAGTATGCAAACTGAAATGATTGTTTCTCATTTTAAGATTGTATTTATTGTCTATCTTATATGCAAATTAACATTTGTAGGTGTCAAGTCTGAAGCCACTATCAGAGGAATGAGAGAAGTTGCCTGCCCAACTTGCACGGTCCATTTACAGGTTTTGTTCACGTTTTGGTGATAGTCATAACTCGTTAGGGAGTTTGCGCATAACAAACATGTACAGATTTATTGAAATTCTTGGGATTTTGCGTGCAGGTTAAAGTCCCTACAGCTGGTTCTGAAACCATAGAATGCAGCGTGTGCCAGCACCCGTTCCTTGTCAGTGCTCATTGATGCTACACGCATGTAACAGCAACAGCTCGAAACATACACCAGTTTGCAGCTAGTGAAATTAACTATTTACTGCCTATATAGTGTTTTATTGAAGGCGTTTATCATTGGTGATGTGTTATATTTTACATAATTGCGTTTCTTTGCTAGTAAACAAGCAGCATTAGTTCAAACACGCCTAAAAGAATGGCAAGTGGTTGAAAATTGATTTAACAATAGGCTTGTACGCTTAACACATAGTCGATAATCCATCTTTAGTTGCAGTACTGTACAAACGACCACTATAATACATTATTCGGCTGAAAACAAACAAAACCTCTCTTCCTAATCCTATTACTTAAGCTTGAGCAGGCAGAACATACTACGAACCTAAAAACCTTTTATCTACTTTACTAATATTGCACAGAAAAAGAGAGAAGCTATACACATAATGAAACCATCGCGAATCAACGAAGTTTGTTCTGAGCAACTGCCTGGCACAATTCATCCTCATAGAAGAGTACTCTGTTTGAAGCCAAGGACTTGCATATAGGTTTCTGAATAACTGACGGCACCAAAGAAAACGTAGTATCTTGGAAGAGAACAGCTGCAACTTGCCGCATCTCAGTGAACTTCAGACGAGAGGGCGGACGGGGGCCGTGCTTTGGTGCCTTTGGTGTGTGTGGGCTATTAATCAACATACCCTTATCACCTTTTCTGCTGCAATCAAACATATTCCGTCATATTCTGTTATTATATATAAATCAAAATTGATATCATGGATCGAAACATGACGGGACTTGAGATGCTTACCCCATAAAGGGCCAGTGATCAGTTGGGTTTGGAGTCACTGTATTTAGCATCTCTTGCCTTGATCTATCCGGAGTAGTATAATTGAAGTGTGACTGTCTAGCTATGACAACCTTTTCAGGTAAAGCATAAGTTAGTTATGAGGAATTTCATACAAATAATCAAAAAACACGAAGACAAAGTGCGTACAGGGTGCAAAACTTACTGCTCTTCTGATTTTCTGAGAGACGTGGAAAACCGCTCTGAGCTGATCATGATGCAGGTGGCAAAGAATTTTGACCTTAAAAGAAAACAAAAATTAGTCAGAAGGGACACCGAAAATAATGAATAGTGAAAGTAGTATATGCTATAGCAGGTTACAAGAATGATAGCTCCTATCAGTCATCCGCTTAATCTTCCTGTTCTATCCAGGATACGAAACACTTAAAAAGCAGTAGGCATCAATCTCTGGAAAAACTATAAACCACAGAAAGAGTTCTACTATGGAACCCTAGCTCTTAAATTATCTAGTTGTGATTACTCTTGCTAGTGTCAAAACAGAAAAGCTATAAGAAGATGTGCTATACTTGGAATTTGTAGAAAGCTTGTTCAACTAAAGAAAAAGCAAATAGTAGTTCCCAAAAGTTGCAATATACTCTGTAAAATACAAGGCCAACTATAAGTGGTCACTGACAAGCCTGAAAGAATGAATGTGCATAATATCACACATAACTTAATGTTCGACGCATAAAAAAAATTCCATTAGCATAATGAAAACTGAGATCGGAGAGCTCAATACCAGTAGATCAGTGGGGAGAGATTCAAGCCTTGACTCAGACTCATACTCCTGAATTCGAGGGGTCCTTGGGGTGTTCGCTAAATTGTTTGGGTTGGAAAACTCAGATGCTCCAAGTGCAGGAGCAAACTGAAACCTTTCTGGCGATAAAAGTGTGGGGCTTTGATCTGTGGTCTTATGCTGAAGAGACTCAGAAACACGCTTGACCGTCTTCTTTCCACTAAAAACTGCAACTCTTTTCTTCACAAGATCTGTACAAGATTTTGAACCCGATGCTCTGCTGTCCCGGAGCTGGGCAAGAGCTCCAGGTTTCAAAAACTTATTTTTGGCATTCCTTAAACGCCTTTTCTGCCTACCATTTTTCGATTGCCTTTCAGTCGAAGACACTTTACCCATGATATGACCCCTTTCTTTGCCAAATAAAAAAGAATATCTCGAAAACTCGTCGACCGGAACTTTTATTGTAATACCTGTAATGAAACTTTCCGATCAAAATCACAACAAAATGAAAATACATAAGTTTAATAGTACTCATTCATAAGATGAAATTACAGCAACACAACCAAAAATTCATAATAAAGTAGGGAATTCATCATGGAACCCTAATCCATCTCGATCGATTTTAATCAAAAATCAACAAACAGCGCAGGCATTACCCAAATCGCAGGAGACGCAAACTAAAAACTCGGTAAAACCGGCAAAAATGCAGCTAAATTCAACTAACAAGCGAGCAGCAGACAAAAACCCCTGAGCTAATTGAGATGACGAACCTTCAAAATCGGCGGATAATCATGGAGACAGCAGCAGTAACGCATAAATCTCGATGCCAAAAATAGTAAAAGCACTAAAAATCAGCCGCATAGAGAGCGAGGGAAGGGGGAGAGAGAGAGGAAGAGAGAGGGAAATGAGAGAAAGTAAAAGGCGGTCTAGGGTTTGGAGAGTTGAGAAAAATGAGGAAATTTGAATGAGGCTATTTGCCCGCCAATATTTGGAGGAACAGTTACATAATTGTGCAGAGTAACCGCAGATAATGCCGCCTCCCAAGGGGACACCTGGCACTTTCTCATTGGATGGGGGAGTGCGTGTGGTTCGTGGCAGAGAATCCTATGCAAATGTATTCTATAATCCGATTTCGGGGAGACAGATTCTGCTTTGTTTTTCACTGCTATTTCTGGAGTATTATTATTTTCCATATCATTTTTCTTTCTAATTTTCACACTTTGCTTTGTTAATTAATTTTAAATAATTGGTTGGTACTCCTTAATCTTAGTTTATTTAAACTGTCAACCACTCTACTAATATATAGTAGTATTGAATTGCAGATTGCCTTGTCAATTGTGTCAATCGTAACATGACATAAAATACTTTAATATTAAACTTTAAATAATTTCAACTGACAAATAATAGCCTCGTATGATTTCGGCGGTTTCCTGCATTCAATTTTAATATGATCCTCGCAGAGCATTGGATCTTGAAATAGTACATCACTTAACATGTTTACTTTTAAATAAGCACAAAAAAAAAATCATCTCTTTAAACCGGAAGTAGATGAAGGATTTAAAAATAGAAAAGTAGAGGTGTTCAAATAACATAAATTGCTAGAATCATGGCTTGGTTCCAAATTGTAATCCTATAGAAAAATAATTCGATTGCAGTTTTTCAAAAATTCGTAACCATGAACTAGTAGTTTTTTAACAAAAATTTAAATTCCAAAAGTTCCATGTACAATATCCATGAACCACTCATTTTTTTTAAAATCTATAATTTCATTTATTACATTATATAAAATTATTATTTATAATTCATAAAGTTATATTTGAATTTATGAATTTATTTAAAAATATGGATTTTTTAGACGGTTTAATAAGAGCATCCGGCCCGAAACCAAAACAGAAACCATTCAGACCAATTTGATTCCAAAATAATAGAATCGTAAACACAATCATATAAAAGCAGTGAACACAACCATATTAAAGCAACAACACATGTGAAATATATATGACCAAAATATATTGTATCCATCCCATCGGGTTTGCATCCGTTCGGTTGTACTCGTGCTCAATGATATAGTTAGGGCGTGATTAATATAGGAGTTAGATAATATCAAGTTAGTTTATTTGGTTGTTTGGTAGTATTGGTAACTTGTCTGCTAACTTTTGGAATTATACGTTCAAAAAATAAAGAAAAAATCATGAATTTAAAATAGGAAAAAAAAATTATCTCAAGAAATCAAGAAACACTCGGAGAAATAAAAGGTCAGATAAAACAACACCAATTGCGAGCCCTGCCACAAATTACGATTTTTCAAGTTAAGAATTTCTCTGCGTGTAAAACTTGGGGGTATTTTAGTCATTTTCATCTTAACAAGTCACTATTTAAATCATTATAAGATAACTGACGCTTTTAGTGGGTTTCAATTACAGTCCATAACAGTGTTTTACTGACGGGCCGTTAGATTATGCAGGGCCGCCTACCTTATATAACAATGATACCAAACAACCAAAAATGCACTGATATCTTTGCTATAAACCCAAAACATGGGTACCAAACACGCTCTTAAGATACATTATTGTGGATAGAACAATGAATCAACATTTCTTACCATCATCATATATTTTTTTTCATTTAATTTTTATGTTTATACAATATTTATGAGAGTTTGCTACAAATACAAATATAATATATTATACTATTATAATTATAACATAAATCAAGTAATGCATGAAATTATAACAAAAAAAAATAGGAACCACCAATTGCCACATGGATCGTCATTTCAAATATGGGTGAATATCGTATCGGATTTGGACTGACCTGATATGACTAAAAATTTGACTGACTCATACTTAGAGAAACCCTATAACTAACTCTGGACCGACCCAGAACCGACTTCCAGGTGTGGTAAGGGTTTGATCCAACCCGAAAAAATAAAATTAATTAATTCATACATTTTTCGTATTATACATACTATTTTTTTTAAATATTTACCAACAATTTTAGAAAAGAAAATTACATAATTAGACATATCTTAGTATTAAATATTCTAAAATCACAATAAAACTAAAATTCAACCATAACATAACATAATAATTCATTAATCTAACTACAAGTTTATAAATAAAAATGTATACAAAATATTATATATACTATACTTTTTATTAAATAAATAACATGTTAAAAATACAATATATATATATTTTTAATTTAAAAAATATAAAATATATTTTTTAAGTGAAAATTTCAATGTTACACATGGATTTATAAAATTTAATTTATAAATTTTTAGGTATGACACGATTAAAGACGATAGACTTGTTTTGAATTGTTGTATTAATTCACTTTCAAGTCTAAGTTTAAAGTTTATGGATTATCACTAACTTTATACATTGACTTGAATTTATTCTCTAAAATATCGGTATATATCGATATACCGAACTTTCAGTATATATCGAAATATCGGTACATATTGATATAACGAACATATCGTATAAACCAAATATGTACCGAACTTTCGGTATATACCGAAAATTTGGTATAGTTCGGTATACCGAGGTATGGCCAAAATACATATCAATACCGTACCGAAAAACCCGGTATACCGTTAATTACAGTATTTTTGGCTTTTTTCGGTACGGCATATTCGATATACCGAATTTTCGGTATATTTGTCCACCCCTACATTGGATAATATTGACGTTGAACATGATCATTATTCAGTTGTTCATCAAATTTGCTCGCATTTATTTATATATATCTACATACTATGGTTCATAGGACAAATAATTTATCCATCAGAAGAAACGAAATCAACAAATCTTCTATAAATTAACGAACAAAAATCATAACAAAAAACTTGAAATTACTGTTACATCAATGGATCAAGTTGCAGAGGAAGCCCAAATTGTCAAAGAAGCCCTAGTTGGAGCAAGGCCCACACGAGCAAAGAAGATGCGGGCCCGTTACGAGGATTTTGTGATAAACAAGTAGAGTATTTGGTCCCCACCATTTTGTAGGAAAAAAACATACAATTAATGAAAAATCATTCCATTTTCCAGGATTCTTTTCTTTGTAAAGCTCACTCTAAAGAGCTATCCTTATGTTATTTTATCTTAACATTTATTCAGTAGCAATTGGATAATGAGGAGACTATCTAGAAAATAGATTAAAGAAGACAATGCAACCTTCAATTCTTAGACGACGACATGGGATTCGCCAATGAATGAGTGCTTAAATCGTCATTATAGAGAGAAAAATGATGCAGAGATTGACAAGTTTATTTAAATAATTGTGGGGTATTTAAAAAATGTCACCTCTTAATGTTCATTAAAGACGATTTCAATGCCATCTCCCCTGAGGCCCCATTTGGTAGCTTGGATATAGGGGCAGAAATTATCCACACTAATCTTTCATTTGGTACCAATTTTCACAATCCTTACGGCCCGTGGTTACAAACCTGGCCCGACTTTTTGCCCCAGTTATAGAAGGTTTATAATCCCTTCAAAGGGGTGATATTATTTCCATCATTTCTAAACAGTAAACAAAGCAAACATAATTATTGACCCATATACCCTTCCCATTACTTTTTTACATTTGTCTGTAATCTGTGGAAAAGAAAATATACCCGACTCAAGTAGGTCGACGCTGCATTCATCTTAACGAAGGTGTAAAAATCGATACCGAACGCATCTGCACACGAAATCACAGATCGAAGGTAAGTGCTTGTAAATTTGGGGGAAAATGTTTCTTTCCTCGCTTTATCTCCTCCGATTTCAGAAACGAATTTTTGACAAATATCTCGTTCTGCCATTGTAGTATAGAGAGCTGTGTTTGACTCTTTCACCACGAAATTCTAGGTCTGGGTCTGGAAATCGTGTTTTGAACGAAAGTGAAGGTTAAAAAAGTTGTTGGAGAAACACTTCGTCTGTGTAGCCCCATCGATTATAAGAAACACCAAAACATATACCCACAACTAAAAAGTTGTTTAAAAAAATGATGAAAAACACTTACTCCCTCGATTATAAGAAAATTCGATAGGAAGAAAAAAATGTTGGAGAAACACTTCGTCAGTGTAGCTCGCCCACTGATGTCTCTCAAAAAATATTGTAGCAAAAACCTTTTTTCATTCCAGATTTTTCTTCAATACATAAAGGTAATGGCATTTCTGTAATTTTAAAATATTTAAAAGGTCAAAATGGTAATTGGACAGCTAAATCATGTTTGTAAACCTAGCTACCAAATGGAAGATAACATTTATCTAATTTCAAACTTGTCTACCAAATGAAAGAAATGATAATATTTATCCTCTCATTTCCCAACCCAATATATTATAATTATCTTATCCCTCTATATCCTAACCAAGCTACCAAATGGACCCTCAATATATATGAAACCGCTTTCAACCAAGATGAGGGGGATAAAAACATTACTCCTATATACTTATTTTCTCATTTCCCCTTCCAAATGGGTCATAACTAAATAGAATTTAAAATGCATGTTTATATTTTAAAATGATAAAATTTTCTACAACTGTCAAGTTGTACATAGAACAATCATACTCTAGTGTGAAACCTAATGTTTCAGATAAATAAATAATTTTTGGATGTTGGTTAGGCATTTAAGTTCTGAATGGTATTATAATTGATCATATCTTTAATCATGAATCCTTACAAAAAACTATTTGAAAAATGACAATTATTAATTTAGAGTTAGAGTTTAGATGCTCAACGTAAAAAATTGGACTTCTACTTTAAAGCCCGCACCCGTAGAATTTTGAATTGTTAGATTCATTTTTTACCATCTACTTATACAAGTGTTCATGATTATATTATTTGAAATTATAATCTAATTATGGTTAACATAATTGAAATTTTATAATTGAAAATGTCCAAAACAGTTGCGATTTTGAATCATCTATACGGATTTCAAAGTTGCCGATTTCGATTTTGAACCATCAATCTTTGGGAAATACCTAAAATAATATATATTTTGTACATTAATTTACAAGTTTAAATGTAAATTTATGAATTATAAATAATAATTATATAAAATATAAGGTATTAAATTTAATAAGAGAAAATTTTAAAAAAATATATTGAGGAACCGTCGATTCAAAATTTGGAACATTTGAAACCAAAATTAAATAGTCCTTTAAAAGGTCACATTTCAAAATCAAATTGTCGCAAACGATTACGATTTTCAAAACTGTCGATACTGATTCGATTTCGAAAACTGCAATTATGTTGAATACTTCAAGCTATTGATATCATATAATAGCATGAAAAGATCACGAATTTCTCCTAACTATACATAGTTGGGACTTGGAGTTCACTTAGACGGCTAAGCAACCACTTCATTTTATCTTAAAAGTATTAGTCATGAGATTTATCTGTAGTAAATTCAATACGAACAAACTTGTTGTTGGTCATCATACGAGCAAATCTAGAGTATGGCACTAGT
This sequence comes from Leonotis leonurus, assembly GCA_026898415.1. Classification (NCBI taxonomy): domain Eukaryota; kingdom Viridiplantae; phylum Streptophyta; class Magnoliopsida; order Lamiales; family Lamiaceae; genus Leonotis; species Leonotis leonurus. The sequence continues at coordinate 1,118,199 of JAPKLX010000038.1, read as the reverse complement.
TGAAAGTTTTTTGCGGTAAGGTAAGTTAATCAGTGTATATGTATATGCCGATACCGAAGGGAGAATTTAGTTTTGACATTTAGTATAGATATCAATCATTCAGTCTACATTTAGTATTGGACTGGTTGTGTAATAATTTTACTAAGTCAAAGTGCAGAAGTTGGTGGTATTGCTTATCTCGTATTTTCATAATATTGAAATCTTTAATTGAGTGATTTCGTTTTTAAGTTAATTAATATTCAGTATATAGAGAATGTTTGTTAGTACATTCTTGAGTAGTCTACTTCCCTTCAAATGATACAAGGCATTTGTTTGCGCGGTTCAAAGATAAAAACCCCTATGTCCATAACTTTCGATGTGACTCAAGAGTTTCTTACTAAATAGGTGATGTGTTCTTACAATCCTCAACATTTACAAATGTTTGATAGATGTTGAGTTTGATCACTTTTAGTTTAAAGACTAAATCTAACAATCTAAGTCTATCTTCAGTTACAAAGTATAGTTTAACTCTAAAGAATATTTCAAAGTGTTTACAAAGATTGCTAAGTATTATTATAGGATATTCATATTTGAGAGTCTGAACTTTGATAGGGTTTTGAATGTTAGAATGCTTTGATCGTGTGAGTAACCGGTATGTTTAAAATGTTGATCTATTTATAAAACTTGGGTGAATAGTAGCCATTGATAAAATCGATTGATTGCCTTTGAAATTTTCTTTCCGTTGCAATTTTGATACTCGTTTCTATTTTTTTTTTGCTTATGCTCTAAAATTTTTGCGTAAATTAGTAAGATGTCTCGTGTTACACTTTGCGTTTGATAAAGTACAGTCTTTTAGAATTAAAACTCTACTAACTTTAGATCGTTTTTGGAGTCTTAAGTACAACTATAAGTAGACTTTAGAATATCGTATCCTTCAGTGCAGTTGCATACTGAAATCCTTCAATTTAACTTGATATTTCTTTGGATCTTAATATTTTGTGTCCTTTATATTGAACTTCATAACATATAAATTCGTGTAAAAGCAAGATTAAACATAAACCTTCTCTTAAAAGATTTTAAAATATGAATCAAAATCTTATAAATATTTCATAAACTTATAATTAAATGAATTAAATAGTCACTTAAGCTGATGTTCAGTTCCGTCATTCTCGAATTAGTTTATTATTGTTAGTATTATTAATTGAACAAAGGGCCCATAAACATTAAAACTTCCTTATCGAAATATTGGGCACACAGTGCATTACGGGCCATAAATTTTACCAAACATTAGGTTGTCCTATTAACATTTATCCAACATGTCATAATCTATTTCTTATGTAAATTCTTTTCTTTATTTAGAATTAGGGGTGCAAGTGAATAGAGATAGCTCGTGAGTTATTTGTGATCGATTCAAAATTTGAAATTAATTTGATATTTATCGAGTTAAACTCGAGTATGAGTTACTCGAGTACATATTGAGCTCGAGTTTGAGTTTAATAGTACTTGAATCGATAGGTTCGCGAGCCTAATTGAGCATATGTCATGTTATATTTATATCTTTTATTATTAAATGAACATACACGAGTTTAACCGAAATAAAATTTGAACCATACCAACAAACGAGCTTAATTGATATGTATGATACATTATCAAACCATAATTTAGATTATGTTAAAAATATCATTCCATCGTGGTGGACGTTGTTAATACGCTCGCAATTGATATACCATGTTGTGTAAATAAATATTTGATATATATATATATTTTAATTTTCATTACTAATAAAAATTTATTGATAATGATATAATTTAATATTTATATAATACAAAAAATAAATAAGTAATAAAATTTATAATAACTCATATGAGCATTGTTCCCCACCCGCGGTGGACACAACTTAACGTGCTCACGGTTGATATGACAATGTCATACTAACATACAAGTCACTATAATTTTAGTTTTATTCTTATTATTTTGTGTCATTTGAAAATTTGAAGTCGAGACATGTTACATCGAATATTAACTTTCTACTACTAGATTAACACACACTCATGAGGAATATTTATGAACTTTTTGTTGCCACACAAATTTCACAATACAATAAAAATATATTGTTGAACAATCAATATTGTTCTTGAATCTCAATCTCATCTTGTATTAGTTTACATTTCTTAGGCATTTTGGTGTAATCACTTGAAATTCAATTTCCTTTTAAATTCAAGTAAAAAATAAATGAACACTCATGAGCATTTTAGGTGCTGAAGCAAGACAATTCAAGTGAATAAAAATGATTGTAGCATATGAATATTTACAGGTGATTATACAAAATAACGAAAAAAAGATTATAAAAGATAAATAATAGCCACCAACATAATAATATTTAAATTCTAGCCATTTATAAATATTTTGTATTAAAATACCCTTATAATTATTTTTTACATTTTTGAGTATGAATAGTATTGAATCGTATCATTCATACGTGATAATCAATTTTACTAACTTGTACGTACGTATGAATCGTATGAATAAATTTTTATTCATACCTTTCATACCATTCGTACAATTAAATTTAAGTGGAAGGGTATTTGTGGTAATTAACATTTAAAATTACTAGAATTTAAATAATTTTATGTTGGTGACTGTTATTTGTTTTTACAATCTTCTTTAACTATTTTGTATAATTAACATTTATTTGAAACTATATTACAAACCACGTTCTTTCAATTATAATCATTGGTAACCCAAACATATATTCCAGGATATATATTGGGCTAAATTTGAAACAACTATATTGGGCTAAATATTAGAAATAAGAGAGGGAGAAAATTTAAAATGTCCCTATTTCAAAATCATATGTGGAAATTGGAAAATACCCCCACTTTGGTTTTGATGTGGAAAATGCCAGTTAAAAAAAAAACGAAAATAATATATCAGGTGTGAATGTTCGTACCCAATTGACGAGTCAAACTGTAACATCTGAAAATAATATATTTAAATTAGTTTTATTCCTTCTTCTTTTAACTTTAGGTTTTACATAAAAAAATAAATTGTTGGGAACCCCATAAATTTATTTATGTTTTGATGATGTTTCTCGAAACTACACTTAATCATTTCAAGATATCTAAAACTGAGTAATCAATATCATCTTTTTGGGAACAACTTAACTATAAAAGAAGCAGATTGTTATTTCACAATCTGTATTATTCTTATAAAGCTTTCCTGGACATATTTATTACTAAACGGACAAGTATTCTTTTATATGTACAAACAGTTGGCTCATGTTAAGAACATATCGTTTTTGTGAAAATAACGATCTGTCCTCAATACATTGCTCTAGAATAGATAATAACAGATCATAATTGTAAAAAGGAAGTTTGAAGTTTCAAACTTACTTATAGGAACGATCTGTCTTTCTAGGATACAACAATACAGCTACAATGTAAAAGAACAGATGGTTAGAAAAACCATCTGTCCTGTAGTAGATTATGACATGTTGGATAAATGTTGGATATATTTCTGGAAACTTGTTTTACTAAACCAAAGTTAGGATCTAGTTTTGATCCAATTGTAACCCTAGATAGTAGTTCTCTATCTTTGGAAAGAAGAAGTGTAATCACAAGAGATTATCTAGTTTTGATAATTCTTGTGACTCGTACTCAACGAGTAAAAAGAAAGGAGAAAGTTTAGTGGATTATCGATCTAGTTCTTGATCGAGCCGTGGACGTAGGGAAAGTTTATCCCGAACCACGTTAACTACTTGCGTTCTAATTTCTTGTTTACTTCTTTATCATCTTCTTCATAGTCTTACATAAAACTGTTGGTTTAATATTTTGAGTAAAGAAAACGTTTTTCATTAAACAAGAGCACTAACCATCGAATTTCGCACACAACATAAATTGAGTTTAACTTATAAAGTTACACTTAATCTTTGTTTTCCACAATATAAGGTTATACTTGAGTAAGATTAATTCTTCCTAACAAGAAGAGTTTACCTTGCTACCCAGACTATCTTAAATATTAAGTGGTTAAGTCTTATTACTTAATCAAAAATGAGAAAACCCTAAAAAAATTTGAATTGGTGTAATCCTCCCTCCCCCCCCCCCCCGAATACACCAATCTTGCTCTTTTGGGACCAACATAAATTGAGGGACCCAAATTAAATGTGTAGTATGATGCACTATATAAATTCTCAAAAGAACTCTCTCATATTTCATTTTTAATCTATAAACGAGGTTTAAACACATCCGTGGTGTGAAATTTTCAAGTGAAAATTCAGGTTTGAGTTTTAATCATGAAAATAAACGGTAGATGAAAGTGTATCAACTACTCTAAAACAATGTTGCGGAAGCTAAACAAGAAACACACGGGATAAATTTTGCGTAGGTTGTGTTAACGAACAACCTACACGGCAGCCTTACGGCCAAACAGAATAATCAAAATAAGTGTTGTGTTGTTACAATATTTAGTACCACACAACAACAACACTTCTTACAAAAACACTAAACGTATGATCTTAAAAGACTAAGAATCATACACACTAAACTACGAACTTAATCTGCAAATCGTGTCTATCTAACCTCTTATATCATCTCAAAATCCGCACTCAACTTAATGAATGACTCTAGTATTTATAGATAGACTACATGGGCTTGGGTCCATGAATATAGCAACTGCTGGCCCATGTCTTCCACAATTTTCGCAGTCAGTTGTTCAGTTGTTGCTCTCCGCATATCTGCCTGGAATTGTGGAACCACTTCAGTTGGTTGTTGACTCCTGGATTTGTGGAACAGAATTCCACTTAGCATAAGATTCTCAACCGCCTAGTAAGACTCGGTCTTCTCTCCAGTCTTTGAGTATCCTTCAAGTCTTCACGTGTCTTTCAAGAGACGCCAAGTCAGCCTTCCACGTGGTTGTGGACCTGGATGCTGAGTCACTGCCAAATCAGCCTTCCACGTGGCTGTGTACCTGGATGCTAACAAACTCCATGTGGCTGATGAGCTGGGTGCCATGTCACCATTCCATGTTATGCTGAGCTGGAGTCCCAGTCAGCATTCATGTGAAGAACACAAAAA
>JAPKLX010000038.1:1068424-1112748 GCA_026898415.1 Leonotis leonurus | reverse complement strand
GCAGCAAGAGCTTTCAAAAGAGGAGGCGGTTTTTCTATGGACAAACCTTAGAACACGCAACTGGACAGTCATTACCCACTACCACGAGAGACTTACGGATGTTGAGAAGAACATGCTAGTTTATGCAATACAGAAAACACAGGTTGCTGATGTTGATGAAAACATTTTAGAGAACATCACAGTGATAAAGCAGTCTAACTTGCTCTGTTGTGTCAACGTCTCTGCAATATTCACCTGGTTTATATAGACAAAATAGGTGCAGAACTACAAGAATCCAAGAGTTAGTGAGCGTAGAGTGCATCGTCGCAGCGAACGCCGTGCCCCTAGCTTTTCACCCTCAAAAGCAGTCGCAGTTGCAATCCTTTTGTAAGGTAGCATCATCGCAGCGAACGCCGTGCCCCCCAAACTACTTGGATTGTTTACCACACAGTTACATAAAAACATATATAGCAGAATACCAGGCGTCCGTAGACAGATCATGTTGACTGTGATGTTATACCAGCAAGTTAGACACACAAGCTACACCCTTTGATATAGATAACAATAATATAGATACGGGTGTAGCACAACAAAAAATCAATGATAAAAACAAAGACCAAGAGATTTTCGTAAGTGTACGAATCTCTCATGATCCAAGGGTTTTGTAAAAATGTCAGCAACTTGGTTTTCCGTTTTCACATACTCAAGCTTAATCACCTCTTGTTCCACTAGATCTCTAATGAAATGGTGTCTTATATCAATATGCTTTGTTCTTGAGTGGTGAACATGATTTTTAGAAATGTTTATGGCGCTCATATTGTCACAGTACACAACCAGGTCATTGTTTTCTAGGCCATAGTCACTAAGCATTTGTTTAAGCCACAACAGTTGTGTGCAACAGCTGCCTGCTGCAACATATTCGGACTCAGCAGTGGATAAGGAAACACAGTTTTGCTTACGGCTATGCCATGACACAATGTTGTTACCTAGATAAAAATAACCTCCACTTGTACTTTTCCTATCATCCACATCTCCAGCCCAATCAGAATCACTAAACCCAATTAAGCTCATATTCATGAGTTTAGAAAAAAGGATTCCTAAATCTAATGTTCCAGCAACATACCTGATGATTCTTTTAACAGCTTTAATATGAGATACCTTGGGTTTAGCTTGATACCTGACACATACACATACACTAAACATCAGATCTGGACGCATGGATGTTAGGTACAACAGACTCCCTTTCATAGACCTGTAGAGTGTTGGCTCAACATCCTCTCCAACATCATCTTTAGTCAACTCATCAGTCAATACTTCCTTGACATTTTTTGGTTCAAACTTGGAGACAAAACATGTTACGCCATCAATTGTAGAGTACACAGAGTACATGCACGCCATTTCTCTATAGTTAATTGGCTGTTTACGTCTGGTCTGAACACCATCTTCAACATTTCCTATCACTTGAGATAGTGGATGGTTTTCTCTAACTCTTCTTGGAGGTTCTCTGCGGTGAGTGACCTCTTGAACCTCATCTTGTTCTTCTTCTGGTTCCTGTTGTGTAACATTGCTTTCCACATCACTGCCGGTTGTTGTGTTAGGTGGAGCAGGTTGCATCCCAACAGGAGGTAGAATAACTCCCCCTTGATATATGTCATCTTCTGCTTCCACCTCTTTGTTCTCAACACCTGCGTCATCAAAGACAACAATAACAGATTCTTGTATCGTCTTGATGCGAAGGTTAAATACCCTATAAGCTACGCTGTTTGTTGAGTACCCAACAAATACACCTTTGTCGCTCTTATCATCAAACTTTGTTAGATACTTTCGATCATTTAAGATAAAACACACACCCCCGAAAACACGAAGATGTTTTAGGTTATGTTTTCTTCCCTTAAGTAGCTCATATGGTGTTTTGAACGAGCCTGGTCGAATCTTGACTTGATTGTTGATGTAACATGCGGTGTTTACAGCCTCAGCCCAGAACCGTTTCGTCATTTGGCTTGAGCTCAGCATCACCCTAGCCCTTTCAATCAAGGTTCTGTTCTTGCGTTCAACCACACCATTCTGTTGTGGTGTTTTTGGTGCTGCAAACTCTTGGTACACTCCTTTTTCATCACAAAAGGTTGTAAATTTTGAGTTTTCAAACTCACGACCATGATCTGACCTTATGCGAGATATTCTAGCATCAAACACATTAGTAACATGAGAAAACATATTTTTAAATACCTCAAATGTTTCAGATTTTTCTCGTAAAAAATAGGTCCATGTGAATCTGGAAAAATCGTTAACCACAACAAGCACATACCTTTTACCACCAATGCTTTCAACTTCCATGGGTCCTACAAGATCCATATGTAGAAGTTCAAAACATCGGTTGGTCCCAAAGTGTTGTTCACTGTGTTGTACAGCAGGATGTGAGGCATGTAATTGTTTTCCTCGTTGACAGTCGCCACATACGATCTGGTCAGCATTCCCAAGTTTGGGTAAACCTCGTACAACCTCCATCTTGATTAACCTGCCAAGATTTCGAAAATTAGTATGGCCTAATCTTTTATGCCAGAGTATGACATCATCAACTTGAGCCTTGTTGCACTTCACATGATCAGTCATGTAACAATTGTCTGTTGACCTTTGACCTGTCATGATGCACAAGTTCTTGTTGTTGTAAACTTCACATGCATCTTTAGTGAATTTTACCAGCAAGTTACCATCACATAGTTGACTTATGCTTATCAGATTTGCCATAAGTCCTTGCACATGATAAACATTTGTTAAAGCAGGTAAACCAGGAACATTTAGTATACCTTTACCAACAATTTTACCTTTTGAGCCTCCACCGAAAGAAACATTTCCTCCATCATATGTCTCATAATTGGAAAGGAATGTTTTGTTACCTGTCATGTGACGGGAACATCCGCTGTCAAAATACCAAGAACCTGAAACGTTAGTTTTCAAGGCTGTGTACACAACATTGCAAGTTAGGTCAGATTTCTTTACCCACACTGTTTTGGGTTTCTGTGGTGGTACACACTCAGATCTCTCATCTCTTTGTTTTTGATAACAGAAGAGTTTTATATGTCCTGGTTTCATACAGTAATGACATATATATTTCCTCCTATATCTTTTACCTTTTTTCTTACCTTTTCCAGCTGGAGAGATCCCTTGTTTCTTCTGTGTTGAGGTCTTTGTGGTCACAGCATCTGCTCCGCCTTTTGATGTTTCTCCTTCCGATGTGGACCTTTTACACAACACAGTTGGTGCAGCATATCCAAGGCCTTGTTTGTTAGGATTCGCACTATCCATGATCTCTTGAAGTGTGTAAGTACCTGTATTCCACTTGCGGATGGTAAGTTCTGCTTCCTCAAGTTTGGTTTTCACCTTGGTGAGCTCTATGTCTTGTTGTGTGATCAATGCCTCCTGTTTTGATTGAACTTCCTTGAGTCGTGTTACCTCAGCTGTTGCGGTCAGCAGATCTTTTGCTTGATGTTTCCATTTTCCCAACAGCTCATCATACAACCTTTTCAAGCCATGAATTATTGAGAAGACATTGCTATCACACTCTTCAGTACAGGCGGAGTCTATGTCGTCCTCAACACTTCCTGTACCATCAATAGAGGCATTTAAACAAAACAATGTAGAATAATAGTTAGGGTCATACCGTTCAGAGAAGATGTCCGCATCTGTGTGTTGCTGCACGTCCTGCGGAGGCATTGTTACATGCAGTGCTAGACTTTCAAACAATTTTTCCTCAACATCTTCAAAGAACTCATGCTCATCATCATTCCACGAAACCCAATAAGATTTACCCCTTTTTCGAAGTGTGTTGGCACACTGATTTGCAAAGTGTCCAAAGCCCTTACATTCATGACATTGTATGCCATCGAGCTTTGAGGAGCTGTATTTGAATACTTCGTTGTTAGAAGAGTTTCTAACAGGGGTAACAGGGGGTTTTCTTTGATCGTTGTAGGTCTTTGGAGGTTCATAGTACTCCAAACGTAGTACATCACGCCCCTTGGGTTTGGACTTATCACGTTTAAATTCTCTCACCATGCGATTGAACTTTCTGGTGATCATGGCAACATCATCTCCATCATAGATTTCTTCCACTTCTTCGGAGTCACTAGAGTCCATTTGGTTCAACAACTTACTGCATGATGGTGATGAACTTGAGCCTGCAGTGAGAGCCAATCTTTTCTTCTTGGGGAAGGTTCCTCTTGCTTCGTGATTCATCTCATAGGTTTTGAAAGAATTCATGAGATCTGTGAATTCCAGTGCATTCACGCCTTGCACTGTTTCAATGGCTGTTACCTTCATGTCAAATCTAGGCGGCAACGTTCGAAGTGCTTTGGAGACAAGAACCTTGTTGCTCAATGGATCTCCTAGGTCTTGACACTCGTTAGCGATGTCAAGAATCCTTTTCATGTAGCTAGAGATATCTTCATCTTCCTCCATCTTCATATCCTCGAATTGAGAGGCGAGAATACGTAGACGAGACTGCTTGACGCTCTTGTCACCTTCACAGTGTCTTTGGAGTATATCCCAAGCATCTCTCGCACACATACAGTTCTTGATTAATTTGAACATGTTTCTGTCGACAGCTGAGACTATAGCATTTAGTGCTCGATCATCAAGAGTGGCAGCTTCAATTTGTTCACGTGACCAGGCACTTTGGTCTATTGGAACACAATCACCGTCAGCATCAGTTTGCTTTGGTGGTGACCACCCATTCTCCACAGAAATCCATGCTCGTCTATCAAGAGATTTGATATAAGAGCGGGTACGTGACTTCCAGTAAGAGTAATTCGAACCATCCAGGATTGGAGGTCGAAATGTTGCAGTGCTATTTGGATCCATCTTCGTGTTAGAGCTGTGATACAGTCAGGACCACACTCAGTGTGTCGAGTGATGGCTCTGATACCACTTGAAAGTGTATCAACTACTCTAAAACAATGTTGCGGAAGCTAAACAAGAAACACACGGGATAAATTTTGCGTAGGTTGTGTTAACGAACAACCTACACGGCATCCTTACGGCCAAAAAGAATAATCAAAATAAGTGTTGTATTGTTACAATGTTTAGTACCACACAACAACAACACTTCTTACAAAAATACTAAACGTATGATCTTAAAAGACTAAGAATCATACACACTAAACTACTAACTTAATCTGCAAATCATGTCTATCTGACCTCTTATATCATCTCAAAATCCGCACTCAACTTAATGAATGACTCTAGTATTTATAGATAGACTACATGGGCTTGGGTCCATGAATATAGCAATTGCTGGCCCATGTCTTCCACAATTTTCGCAGTCAGTTGTTCAGTTGTTGCTCTCCGCATATCTGCCTGGAATTGTGGAACCACTTCAGTTGGTTGTTGACTCCTGGATTTGTGGAACAGAATTCCACTTAGCATAAGATTCTCAACCGCCTAGTAAGACTCGGTCTTCTCTCCAGTCTTTGAGTATCCTTCAAGTCTTTACGTGTCTTTCAAGAGATGCCAAGTCAGCCTTCCACGTGGTTGTGGACCTGGATGCTGAGTCACTGCCAAATCAGCCTTCCACGTGGCTGTGTACCTGGATGCTAACAAACTACATGTGGCTGCTAAGCTGGGTGCCATGTCACCATTCCATGTCATGTTGAGCTGGAGTCCCAGTCAGCATTCATGTGAAGAACACAAAAACACAAATGTTAGGTCAACACTTCAGATAACATCAAGACTTAAAAACCTAACAGTAGATTTTTGGGACCTCTCACGTAAGTGTTTGAACCGCTCGGGGAGTGTCCAGGAGCGGTCCGAGTAGATAACCGAGCGGTCCCACCTTCTCTAGGTATATTGATACTATTTAAACATTACCTTATGTTTTATTATGTAATTCAAGCATGTATGAATAATATAAACAATAAAATATTTATTAACTTGTTATATATCGAATGTTTATTGTTTAATCTTTTATATTTTTTTGTTAAAATGTGATGAAAAATCTTAGAATAATTATTTAGATGGACTGTATTTGGGATCCCTCGTAAAAGTGTTGGACCGCTCGTGAACATTGTCCAAGCGGTCCATACAGTTACGGGAGCGGTCCCAAACATATTGTGTATATTATAATTTATTGGATTTTCTATGATTTTTAATACTGAAAATATGATTTTTTATATGTTTTGTATAGTATTTGAAGTTTAAATGCATAATAACATGATAAATTCATATATTCTTGACATATATTAAAATATTTTTGTTTTACTTTTGTTTTATAGATGACATAATTCGTGTATGTGAACGTGATGTATGAAGGATATTGGGAAGATTGTTGTTACAATAACGGACAAGAGCATATTGATGTATGAAGAGAGATTGATTTATTTTTGGGTGAGAGATATCAATAGAGAGTATGATTTGTGAGGGATATCAAACTTTGAGATGAGAGAGTCGAGAGAGAAGGATTTGTGAGGGATATCAAACTTTGTGAGACAGAGAATATGATATGCTGGTCGAGAGGTATGAATTATTTGTGTGAGATATGAAATATAAGAGAGATATAGTGGGTAAGTGGGAAGAAAATCTCATTAAATTTAGAAAAAAATTAACAAATTTATATGGGTCTCACCACCTTTTATAATAACAATGTAAAAGTAGTCAAACTTTGATAAATAATGGTGGACCCCTCTATTTTTAATACGTTTTTTTTATGGATATTTTGCACATACATTCAAAAATGGGGGCATTTTCTACATCTACATTTTGGAATTGAGCATTTTTAGCCGTTACCACTAGAAATAAATTGTCAATTATAAACTTGAAATTCAAGTGTGAAATCCAAATCAAATTCAAATATGTTAGGTTGAAATTGTACATAACTTAAATCCATAAAATGAATTTTGACTAGCAAGACTCGAATCGTATTGATTTTCAAAAATGACGCTCTATAAAAATAGGTCTGAAAAATACGTCTAGAGAAAATCTCGAACTAACAAGATTTCAGATATAAAAGGTTTACACATTATAAAATTAAGATATCTATTGACAATCACTTTATTATTATTCAATTAAAAAAATATTATATTAACTAAGCAGGTAAAGTCCGTCTATTTATAAAGGGCTGAAAAGTTCAGTTATTCATAAAATGTTGAGTTGAGGTTATAATTTTCGAAAAGACATATACGGACTTCAAAATTTAAGAAAGTACCGAAAATTTTGTCTAACTCTTACTTAAACTCACTTTCATCCTAGAATGAACTCAATCTATCCCATTAGCTTCATTTAGATATGTTTGCATATATCTAACTGAGTTTAGTCGGATCTACTCTAATTATAATTGGAAGAGTGAATGATAAGGAAATCAAAAGTGGCAAATATGTAAATGATGAAAATCATGGTGCCTCATGATTTTGATACTCATGCTGTGATGACAAAGAAAGTATATTTAATTCCAATTTATATAATGAGTTTTTACATTTTACAAAACTTGAATTTGTAAAATGTTAATAATTACTCCCCCGTCCCGCTAAAAGCGGTCACAAGTGAGTGGACACGGAGATTAAGAAAGTAAAATTTTGTATGTTAAAAAGTAGGAGAGATATATTTTAAAGGTAAAATTGTTTCCTTTTTAGGAAAGTGGCCACTTTTATTGGGACAACCTAAAAAGAAAACGTGACCACTTTTAGAGGGACGGAGGGAATATTATTATTATATCAGTCATTAAATTCAACATTTAGTGTTGATGTAACAGCCCAAATAAATACGTATTAAATTTTCTTAAAAGGATACACTTTTTGTCATTTTCATCCGTTCCTTATTTTTTTAAAACATATATCTTCTATTTTTGGATATGGTCCCACATTTAATTTACTTAAAAATATGCACATTCTACGATTAAAATACTTAATAATATTTTTTTGTGAATCACAATATTCATTTTATACAATTAAATATTTAATAATATCTTTTTATGTGTTCTAATAAATAATATCTTTCAAGTCAACAATATTTTATTAATACGTGTCGTGTGCCATATCTGATGCATATTTATAAGTAACTGAACAAGTAGCAACTAATAAAAGAAAAGCAAATAAAGCTATATTCACGAGTCTTCATACATTTAAACCAAACTGAATCCCGAGTCCCGACAAACCACACCGCAGCCTTCAGCCGTGACCGTGAATGACAGAGAAAACCAATTACCACCCACCCTCTCTCTCTCACATACGCACACACAGTCACCTACACATATGCACGCACGCTCACTAGACGAACATGTGTATTTATATGGCTACTGTGTGCATATTTCTGCGTACCCTCACATCTCCTGTGTCGTTTTGCTCTGACTCTCACTGACCTCCAAGATTCTGCTTTAATGCATTCAAGCTGCTTCCTTTTTTCTTTCCCGGGCCCATCTACATGGACTTCTTCATCCACAATTCTATATGCTAAACTCTAATAAGCACCCATGTCGTGAAATTTCCGCCCTCTTCCTCTTTTGCAAGAATTCTAAGCTATTTCTGCAATGTGTGTTCGCCACCGTTTCGGTGGATCAATTCCATCTTTAAAGGTGTGTTCATGGATTTGTCTATGATACGTTCATTTCAGTTAAAGGGATCGAGTCCAACGATCTTTTAATTTTGCTGCCTTTACTCTTCTTCCTCTCTCTTTTTGGCCTTTTTTTTTCTTTGTCAGAAAAAATAAAGCCATATTATGGGCAATGAATTTCTCTTTTCTCTCCTTTTGCTTTTCTTTTATTTGGTTACTTTAGTTATTGAGAATGTGGGTTTATATTATTGGAAATTGTAGTTTAAATTGTATCTTCCTTGGATCTTGTTGCAGTGAAAGTCGAGATTGCGCAGTGGAAGCTGCATTAAGCTATAACTTTGCCAATGGGAAGTAAATTTAACTGATGCACTCAATTTTGAGGCAAAATTAGGCTGCAAAAACTAGAATTATTTGAATTAGTCAGAGGTTGGAAGAGGGGAATATTTTTTGAGGTGTTTCTCAAGAATGTCATCATGGGAGCATTTTGGGGAAATTGCAAACATAGCCCAACTGGCTGGATTGGATGCTGTGAAGCTAATTGGGATGATAGTGAAGGCTGCAAACACAGCGAGAATGCACAAGCAGAATTGCAGGCAGTTTGCACGGGATCTCAAGCTTATTGGCAACTTGTTAGAGTCTCTTAGGATTTCGGAGATGAAGAAGTATCCAGAGACTCGTGAGCCGTTGGAGCAGCTCGAGAATGCATTGAGAAGGTCGTACATTTTGGTGAACAGTTGCCAAGATAGGAGCTACTTCTATCTGCTGGCGATGGGGTGGAACATTGTGTATCAGTTTAGGAAGGCTCAGAATGAGATTGATCAGTATTTGAAGATCATACCTCTCATTACCCTCGTTGATAATGCTCGTGTTCGGGTATCACTTCCGTTTTCCTCTGATTGTCCATTGATTATTTGATCACTAACATGAAAATGTTGTTATGACTGCTTCTATGTATGCCTGCTTGATCCCGTGTATTTTATGTTATATCTGTGTCTTATGTACTTATATTGAGAAACATCATGATGGAACTAGCTGAATCTTGCTATTTAAGTGTAAAAGTAATGTAATCGATAAGCTTTTTCTCCGGTTGATAATGTGCTAGAGCCTCTGATGGGTGATATTTTTTTGGTTGATGTGGCGTGCGTTCTATGCTTCTAGGAACGAGTTGAAATGATTGAAAGGGACCAAGATGAGTATACACTTGATGAAGAGGATAGAAGAGTATACACTTGATGAAGAGGATACACATGAGTATACATTTGATGAAGAGGATAGAAAGGTGCAAGATGTGATGCTGAAATGCGGACAATCACAACATGAGGCCATTGTTTGAAGAAAACCCTTTCTTGTTCCTATCCAAATATGCCCATTGACGAGGCCATACGAAAGGAAAACCAGAAACTTCAATTAGAACTACAACGCTCACAAGCATTTGGATGTTGGACAGTGTGAAGTGATCCAGCATCTGCTTGAAGTTACTGAAACTGTTGCAGCAACTTCTTTGCCGGAAAAAAGTTCGTTTCAGAAAGAGTCAAAGGTGGAGCAGGTTTACACAGATAGTGAAAAGCAACGTAGTAACTCTAAGAACAGTGGAAAGCCACCACCTTCAAGGTTGTTTTTTCTGTGTAGACAAAAATGATTTCTCTTCTGCTGTCTGTTCTTAAGGTTCTGCTAGTTCATTATTGTATTTATAGCAGTAAACCAGCATTCATATTTTCCAGTTGTGACCTTACATTGATATGAATATGAACTTCTGATTATGCAAGCATATGCACATGACTGAGTTTCCTCTACATATAAATTTCAAAATCCTCTTAGAATAAATTTAATCTATATTTATATTCTTTTCAACAGGGAACACGTCGTCAGTTTCCTCTACACACGAGTTGCTCTCATCTAAAGGTTCACCCGACGAATGGCACTCAGATTTACTTGGCTGCTGTTCAGAACCTCTACTTTGTATGTTCCATTGTTCCTCCTTGTTTGCTCCCTCTAATTCTATAGTGTGACGTTACTTGACATATATCTTTTGTACACTGCACTTGGTAGCATGCGAAAAAGTATGTGCTTTTATCCTCATAGTATCTATGCTTGTTTTATTAGTATGCTATCTTATAACATTTGCAGGCATAAAAACCCTGCTTTTCCCTTGTGGCACGTTATCAAGAGTTGCTTCAGTAGCAGCTAATAGACACATATGTAAGAGTCTCGTCTCGATTTGCAATAATCAAAATTATTTCCTGATCTATGTGGATTTCCTTCGGAACGAGCATCTAAATTTACGATGGTACAACTATAATCTTCACTATAACTTGACTACTCGAGTTTTCTCCATTTTTCTTATAATAAAGAAGGTTCCCCATGCTTTCTAAGGCCAGCAGGAACCAGCTGTTTACTATAGTATTCTTGATTGATGAAGTAAAGAGAAATATTACAAGATTGTTTCATAACTATAAAATCCTGTCCCCATACCCTTCATCAGAACCTAATATATAAACTCAATTTATTATAATGCTATTTTAGGACAGACACCCTTTCTTCATCCTAACACCATTCGGATTTGTGCTCCTGCAACTTTTATCGAAGAGTGTTAAAATAAGAAATAGTAATAATGCTTTTGATATGCAGCTGCTGCAGAGACGTGCAATGACCTGATGGCTTACTCCTTAATACTTTCCTGCTGCTGCTACACTTGCTGCATCAGAAAGAAACTCCGGAAAGTGCTCAACATCAAGGTAACCAATAAATCATTTCGTTGCAACGAACCCAGAATCAACTGAAATCCTTTCTTGACAAATATTACAACACAACACTGCATGTATTTTTGTATATTTGCAGGGAGGCTTATTTGATGATTTTCTGTCACACCTTATGTGCTGCTGCTGCGCCCTCTTCCAAGAATGGCGTGAAGTTGAGATTCGTGAAGGCAGAGGTAGCAACCCCCTCTTTCCCCCTATACATTACTTCAGTTACACACAAACTCTAAATCAAGAAAAGAGTAGACACGACGCGATCACGATCACGATCACGATCACATGTGTAATGCGATCATAAAGCATCTTCTCAAATTGGTGTTTCCAAAATTTGCAGGTGCAGAGATGACAGTAACAAAGGCACCACCTATACAATACATAGAATACTAGACGTCGACGAGCAGAGTCTGCGATGTTTGTTTTTGGATCAGATTATTTGAGTGTGAAGACAAGAACTTGTAACCTCCTATAAATTGTACAGGTAAATGGATTGATTACAGTCCAAACTATGACTGCTTATCAAGCAATGTGCATTTGGATTTTATTTTATTAATTTATACACTGATTAAGATACTATTTATTGATTTATACAACTGATTAAAACAATTTACAATGGTGTTCTTGTCTAGGTCAAAGAAGTTTCAACGTCAAGAAATTAATTAGGTGTGGTTTTGAAGATGATTAACTCAATAAGGAATATTGTAAAGAAAATACTTTAGAAGTCTTACCATTGGAGACTTGAACAAGAAAAACAATATTCTTCTTCCTCTTAATTAACTATTTTGAAAATGGATTGTTTGGGATAAAAATGGATAGCTTCAAATGTCACAACAATAAAGAAAAAGAAATGAGCAAGAGAATATAGAATGTGGCGTTTTCATTGGGAAGGGTTAGAGAGGTGTTTAACCCATATAATACATAAATGTCAAGCTTGTCTTCCAAAGAAAGATGATGAATTATGATGGTTGGAAGCTAATATCATAGAGGCTTATATTGAGATGATATGATATTTATGTATTTTATTTTTTCAAAACTTTAATGAAACATTGAAATCTCTCTCCCCATTTCCAACATGTATAAAGGCAATTTCTTTTTAAGATATGTTTTTAATTAGTAGAAAAAAAACATCTACAAAATAAAATACATGTAATTTTTAAAATATTAAATCTTTTATGAGATCGTGTCTAAAAAAGAAAATAATATTATATTTTTATTAAATAATGTTATCACACTTTTGATGGGGGGAGATGGTATATATTTTATATCAATTATACCTCACACATGCAATCTTTAAATAATAAAATAATACCAAAGAAAGAGAGATTTGGTTATTTCAAACGATTGCATCCCATATTAATTATCCAAATAAATTGGAGGCCATCACCATCATCAAAATAATATTCTAAATATCACTTGAACAATTAGTAGCACAATATAATATATTTGCTAAGATAAATAAGTAAATTATGAAAAATAAATCATGTAGTAAAATATTCAATCACGAACTAAAATAACATAATTAGGGAATGCGACGAGTTACGAACTAAAATAACGTAATTAGGGAATGCGAGGAGTTTATGTGTTGTTTTTCTATATCTCAGTTCTCATGAATGCGTCGTCGTGAAGCAAATTTAGTGGCAAAATCAATCAATAAATAAATTCCACGATAATATGGTAATTATGCCTTAACATAAACTAGAATGGGAAAATCAGAGTATTACAATACAACAAAATAATGGACCATGAAACTGAGTCCACTAAAAAATCACAACGAAAATACAAAAATAAAAAACAACTGAAGAAGAAAAGATAAATAAAACAAAAACAACCACCAACAAAGCAGCCCACATAAAATCAAAACGGTCAGCTTACTAACTAACATGTCCTATAACAAGATTGGAGTGAGATGAAGATCTCCTACTATCCAATTCCCAACCTTCTTAGCCAATTGTAGATTCCTCATCTCCAAATGAATCTCTGAGTTTTGAATGAAGATCATGATGATCAAACACTATAATTCATCGGTTGATGGTCATGTTAGATATTCTCATATTTTCAGAACACATCATACCACACTATATGTTGGGTTGACTTCTAACACTATGATGATCAAACACTATTAGAAGTCAACCCAACATTAGTAAGAAAATCAGCCTGTTGGTGGTTACCTTATTTGAAAATATGACAATATCTAACATGATTTCCTGTAATAAGTTTCTAAATTTTGCTCATTGTATGTCTATCTTTCGCCAATCCAGCCTTCGAAATTTGAGTAAGCTGACAAGTGCAGTCACATCCATTTCGATCCAAATGTGATCATTGCCGTCAATGACTACTTAATATTGTGACTTGTGTTTCGTAATCAGATTCCCGTTTATTTGAAAACAAAAACAAAAATCGACTCTTTGTAAACTAAATTTCTAAAATTGGTTAAAGTAAATAAGTAATGGTGTAGACTGTAGACTGTAGTCATGTGATTATTTCCCCTCTTGTTCCCACAAGATGACGTCACTAATGCTTACAATCAGTTATTAAATAAATCATTTATAATTTCGTTATTATGAATTTTGTTTTAATCTTATTCTTCCCCTCTGCGTTTTGCAACCATTTTTCCCCCTCTGAGCTGGGGGTTTTGCTTATTAGTTGTACTCAATGGAGTTTGCTTTTCTATTTTTAGGATTCCAACAATTTGAAGGATGCTCTCAAGTATTCTGCTCAGATGCTCTCGGAGCTCCGCACTTTGAGGCTCTCCCTCAAAAATACTATGAAAAATATCATTCATAAGACACTGGAAAGTAGCCGGTGCATTAGTTAATCCAAACGACATAATTAAGAACTCATAGTGACCCGAGTGAGTGCGAAAAGCTGTTTTTGGAATGTCTTCGGGCACAACTCGGATCTGATAGTATTCAGCCCACAGATCCAGCTTGGTAAACCACCTCGCGCCTTGTAATTCATCAAGGAGTTCCTGTATGACTGTAATTGGATACTTGTCAACTACGGTGTTCAAAGCTCGATAATCAACACAAAATTGCCACGAGCCATCTTTCTTGCGCACAAGTAAAATTGGACTGGAATATGGGCTATGATACAACCTTAAAGGATTGCTTAGGGGATAGTGGATTTGCAACTTGTGGACCTCAACAAGAGGATGGGCTATCTCAGCAAGGGCCCAAACGGGTAGGCAAACTTCCATCGAAGTTCCAAGACTATCAAATGGGGTAGAGCCCAAATAAAGAAGAAAAGTACTAATGTGGCGCAACACGTGTCCTCTATCTTTTATATTTTTGTTATTAGCATAGTACAAGTTGTTAGGATCCCATAGTCCTTTTTGCAGGAGATGGTTTGAACCTTATATGGGAGATGAATGTAATTGTTTGGGATGATCAGAATAATGAAATGAAAAATTTATTTTTCATCTAACAATTCTCTCATCTATTTCTTTCTTCTGGGAGTTTATGCCACTCTAAAGGCACTTTTCTTTAGTATTATCTTAACATTGGTGCTTTCATTGCGTTTTCAATGGCAGAATCTGAGATACTTGCGGCCTTGAAATCGGTTCAAACACAATTGGAGGGTCAAATTTTGGCTTCTAGCAAGGCTTCTGCTCAAGCACTGCTTGATTTCAAAGCCTCCGTTGAATCACGTTTCAACGACCTTCACACTCAGTCATCAATGCCAAACTATGCTTTTTCCACCACACCTCCTTTGAAAAAAGCATCGCATTCGACTTCGTCTCCTACTCAAGGAGAGGCACCATCATTTCTCCGGGCCATGAAAATGGATGTACCTCATTTTGATGGTTCGGATCCAGACGGCTGGATATTTCACACAGAGGAGTTCTTTGATTTTCATGAGACACCCAAAGTCATTCGTCTTCGCATCGTCTCTTTCCATATGGAAGGTCGTGCCGCTGCTTGGTTCCAATGGATGAAAGCCAACAACTTACTTTCAACATGACCATCGTTTCTTTCTAGTTTGAAGTTCCGATTTGGCGCATCTGCATACGAGGACCCACAAGGTGCTCTTTCCAAACTTACCCAAACAAGATTGCTATCTGAGTTTCAGTCGGCATTTGAGGATCTCATGAACAAAGTAACGGGTATTTCTGAACCTCTTCTCGTTAGTTTTTTCATTACAGGTCTCAAACCTGATAACGTGAACTTTCCTTTACTAGACCTGCTTCTTTAATGGAAGCTTTTTCTCTTGCTAAAGCATATGAAGCACATCTCATCGATTCTCAAAAAGACAACAAAACTTGGCCTAAATGGCCCCATTGAAACTCTTCTTTTTAGCAACCTTCATCTACCCCACAAGTTTCCTCCAACCCACACACTCCCTTGTCTTCCCTATCGTCGAAAACCACCCAGACTATATAGCAAACTCGTGCACCGGTCTCCACCTCATTGCCCCCATTACTTCCCACTCCTCAGTTACCTATCCGTCGAATGTCACCCCAGGAACTTCATGAGAAGAGAGAGAGAGAGAGAGGCATTTGTTATAATTGTGATCAGAAATGGTCCAATACTCATGGATGCCGCAGTCAATATCTTATACTTCTGGGAACCGACGATGATGAGTTACATGTCAAACCAACTCCAATGTTGCTGGAGGATGACATAGATGATACCGTGGGTGGCGATGTCTCGTGCCTAAATTCTCTTTTAGGAATGGGCATGCCGTGATCATTAACTCTTGTTGGGTGTATTAACGATCAATCCATTCGTGTATTGATTGATAATGGGAGCACCCACAACTTCAATAAGCCACATTTTGTGGAACGTCTTCAGCTCGATACGAAGGCGATCACACCGTTTCGAGTCTATATTGGCAATGGTGATTATCTTTATTGTCATCATGTTTGTCCTAATGTTCATCTCACATTGCAGGAGAATGAGCTTATTACTAATTTCCATATCTTAGCCATAGAAGGGCCTATTGCTGTGCTGGGGATTCAACGACTGCAAACATTAGGACGTGTGACTCATGACTACCAATCCACGACGATGGAGTTTGTGAGGAATGATAAGGTAGTCCAACTGAAGGGTGAGACCAAGACTCTACCTTAGGAGGTTTCTTTTCGTTCCTTTCAGGCCATGTTTTGTACAGATGCGGTTGCACAAATCTATGAGTTGTATATTTGTCATGGACAACTTAGCCATGTCACAAGTTACCCTCACCATTGTCACTTAAAATCTAAGCCCTTATTCCCCAGACATATCTACCGAAATCCAACAACTTCTTACCAAGTATTCTCACATTTTTGAAGAGCCTCAGGGATTGCCGCCACACCGCACTCATGTTCACAGAATTCATCTCCTTCCCAACACACCTCCTATTAATGTTCGTCCATATCGATATCCACATTTTCAGAAGGCAGAGATGGCTCGACAAGTGCAAGATATGTTGAAACAAGGAGTGATTCGCCCAAGTCACAACCCTTATTCATCTCTGGTGTTTTTGGTGCGTAAGAGTAATGGATCTTACCATTTCTGTGTGGATTATCGGGCCTTGAATGCTGTTACTGTCAAGGATCGATTCCCCATTCCTACATTTGACGAGTTATTGGATGATTTAGGATTTGCTACAGTTTTCTCAAAGCTCGACATCAGCTCTGGTTATAACCAAATTCGTGTTGCAGATCGTGATGTGTACAAAACAGCTTTTCGTATTGTTGACGGTCATTTTGAATTCTTGGTGATGCTCCTTCAACTTTCCAGGCAGCCATGAATCACCTTTTCTCTCCATTTTTACACAAGTTTGTCATTGTCTTTTTTGATGATATACTCGTGTTTAACAAGAATCTTGCACAACATGTGCACCATCTGAAGGAGGTTTTTACCACCCTATCCAAAAATGTCTTTCATGTCAAACTATCCAAGTGTGTGTTTGCACAGACTACTATTGAAAATCTCGGGCATGTTGTCACTGCAGGGGCCGTTCAAGCTGATCCGAAAAAGTTACAGCAATGATTTCTTGGCCAACACCAACAACAGTTTAACAACTTAGGGGGTTTCTTAGTTTAACGGGTTACTACAGACGTTTTTTCCGTGGCTACGCGGGTATTGTTGCTCCATTAACAGATTTATTGCGTGTCGATGCTTTTAAATGGACTTCAAAAGCATCTGAAGCTTTTGAAGCGCTAAAGATGGCTATGTATTCTACCCCCGTCCTTGCTAGATGGTTGGAATAATGTAAGAATGGAGGTGAGCTTTAGGGGTGGTGGTGGTGGAGATGATGCGCAACTATGAGCGAGTGAGTTGTTTGGAGCTTGAGAGTGTGCTTCAATGGAGGTTTGAGAAAGAGAGTACGTTGCAAGAGTGATAAAGATTGTCTTGATGAGTGTGAGAGGTATGTAAAGAGTGTGACTTTAGTTTTATCTTGCATGAGGAATGAGAAGAGTTGTCTAAGAAGGGTTTATGGTACATGTGTCTCTCAATCTCACTAATCTCTCACTAATACTTGGCTTAGTTGCTTTTAACAACTCACTAACCATGATTGCTCCTAGTGTAGATATAAGCATGTATATTCTATAATATTTGTTGAAAAATCCACAAGATAATTAATGCATATTATAATTATATGTACAATTCACATGCATACACACTTGTTTATATTCTTTATATATATATATATATATATATAGGGGATGGTTCTGGTGAGAATAACACTAAGTTAAGAAATAAGGGTGGGCTTGGTAGGTGAGATGAAGGTAGATAAGATAAATAATCTACCTTCATCTCATGTTTGGTAGGCAAAAATTATTATTTCAAGGGCCCGACATTAAAAAGGCTGCCCACTGCTAATTTCCTGTTCAACAGCTATTATTAATCCCTCCACTTTGGCCTTATTAATTATGTTGTTGTAACAATACTCGATATAACTTTTTTCCAAATTATCCATTCTCCTCCATTCTTCCTCCATTCTTCACCTTCCTGTTGACAAAAACAGAACACTCACATCTCACGCAGCCTGCAGTGCGAAAAAATCGAGATATATTTGTATTAGATATTTCTTTTTTAGTTCTTTGTTTGTTCTATGACTTGATATTTTGGTTGAATCTTAATTCTGAAATTGTTGTAGGGTTTTCTGTTGTACAACCAATTTGGGGGTAAAGTAAAAATTGAAGGTTTCGAAGGTACGCAACATTGAGAATCTGAATCACCTCACCACAATTTACTTCCATCCATCCATAGTTCAGTTATCATTCAATTCCCGTAGTGTTCATGTGAAACTAGGGTTTATGATTTAGAAGTTTGTTCATCGAAATTACAGGAAATTGTTACTATAAATTTAGAGTTCCTGATTTTACAAGCCCCATATATGTGTTGTGAAATGTTTTTACTGCATTAGGAACTGTAAAAAATATTTTGAACTTTCATGTTTTATGTTCGACGAGCAAAGAATAATTTTGCTGCATTTGGGAAGTTTTTTCAACAATTTAATTTATTTTATAATAATTCTAACCGTATGCAATTGTTGATATGAACTTTGAATTCATACCTAAACAAGTAGAAGTAAACAAAATTAGAACTGAAAATGTAAACTTGTTTGAATTGTATTGGTAACTGAAAATGCAATTGTGTGGTGATTCAAGTTTATTATGTACGAGTGCGAATTTATTACTAAGTTCTAAGTTGTTCATTGATTGATTGCTAATTGATAACTGCATGTTTAGTGACTGCTAATTGTTTATTGATTGAGTTGATAATTGCTAATTGATAACTGCATGTTTAGTGATTGTTAATTGTTTAGTGACTGTTAACTAATTGTTCAAGTTTATTATGCATGAGTGCATGTTTAGTGATTGTTAACTAAATTTTTTATTCATTGATTGCTAATTGAACATGATATATAGTTCCCTTGTTTGAATCTTCCATAAATCTGTTAACTTAAAAATGGGCAGAAGTTCCTCAAAGCCAAACAATGTTGCTCATTTTGAACCAGAGAGAGTCTATAAACTCCAGAGATTGAACCATGTATGCAATCCATTTTGTGATAGAAGGCTGAAAATCCTAGCTGTGACCAATCAATCCAAACATAAACTATATTAGTACTCTATATATAGAATTGCATAGCTTATTTGTTGCTTGCAAATCCATAGCTTATGTGAATAGCTGAATCCTAATTTGATAAACCTTAATTAGATAAACCTCATTTATGGTTGTGGGCTGATTTTAAGTTCATATTTCTGAAATGTTACTTCCCTTGTTCTCTTCTTTCTATTGCATAGTTAGATATGTTTATTTGAGTAATGTAATGGTTGTAGTTGTATTTCAGATTTATCTATATTTTTGTAACTTCAGTTGTGCTTTGTTCAATAAGCTATGATTATGCCTATTGTTAAATACAAATATATTTGTTCAGATATAGTTTTGGTTTGTGCTTTGTCCAAATATAGTTTTGCTTTGTTGACGTACTAGTTATTTTCTCTATATTGCTTAAGCAAAACTAATTATGTTTGTGATGACTGTATTTTGTTTCACATTTGTTTATATTTAAGTTATGGTTGTACCTTCTTTTAAGTATCTATATATGGTTCTTTGTTCATTATTTATGTAATGTTTTTGGTTTTGCATGCCCTGTTTGTTTCATATAGTATTTTCTTTCTATTAGTTATGTTTCAAACTTGCAAACATCACATATAGTGTATCTAATAATGTATACCTTGATAATGCAGCGAGAAGACTTTCAGATATCTTCTCATTGTACTGAGACAATGACATACAACACCTCTGAATGTTTAGAACTTTACATGTGTATTGGAGATATTTTCCATGAAACTTTGACACAAATTCTCCTTTTAGTGACTGTACTACTATTATGTAAAACACCTAATAGGAAGCGTATGTTGATAGATAGATCTTATAATATGATTAATAAGATTCAACACCAAATTAGACATTTGAACATAATAACTAAACTTAGTGACACAGACTGCATTGTAAATCTCCGTATGGATAGTAACACATTTGGTACACTTTGCATAATGTTAAGAGAATTAGGTTGTGTAAGTGATGGAAAATATGTAAATGTGGAAGAACAAATCGCAATGTTTCTATCTATTCTAGCCCCCCATCATAAAAAGAACAAACTTGTAGGTTTTGATTTTAGTCGATCAAGACAAATAGTTTCATACTACGTCCATCAAGTTTTAAAAGCAATTTTAAAACTACACACACGTGTACTTGTTAAGCCCAAACATGTATCTGAAGACACCAATGACAGCCGCTGGAAGTGGTTTAAGTTATTAACCTTTCAAATTTATAATTATAAAAGATCTTATAATAACATCTCTAACACCTTAACCTTTTATAATGAAGGGATGTTTAGGAGCCCTACATACATATATAAGTATTACGGTTCCAGTTATAGATAAGCCAAGGTATAGATCAAGGAAAGGAAAAATTTGCACTAACACATTGGGTGTATGTGATCGAAATATGGCGATTGTATATGTACTACCTGGGTGGGAGAGATCTGCTTCAGATTCTAGAGTGTTACGAGATGCAATTAATAGGAACCACAGATTGAAGGTTCCATGGGGTATATTAATTTTACATTTAAAACTTTCTTTAACACTATTTGTATAAAATGTTATTTACTAAATAATGATTATTCTTGGAAATATAAGAAATTATTATCTGGTAGATAATGGATATGCAAATTCCGAGGGTTTTTTAGCCCATACTGTGGAGTTTGATATCATCTAAAGGAATGGGGACCAGCACGTGACAGACCTCAAAATGCGCATGAACTCTTCAACATGAGGTATGCCAAAGCGAGGAATGTCATAGAGAGGTGTTTTGGTGTTATGAAAAAACGTTGGAGAATATTAAGAAGTCCCTCTTTTTACCCTGTGAAGATTCATAATTGTTTGATTATAGCTTGTTTCATATTACATAATTTCATCCGTTTTGAAATACATATTGATCCGATTGAAAAAGAATATGATGATGATCATGTTGACGATGATGGTGTTTATGAAGCTTTCGATTTTATAGATGAAATCGAATCCACTAGTGAATGGAACACAATTAGAGAGAGAATAGCTGAAGCAATGTGGTTATCGTATTAGAACGTGGTACTAATATACATCATTGCTTATTTTTGTTGATTGTTTTAATAATATAAATTGTTATCCTCATGTATGGTTGTGCATAAAATTGTTTATTGTGTTGTTTACTTATCTATTTTTTCTATTTCAGATGGAGTTTGCACCCACATGTTATTGTAAACGTGATAAAATGATGCTTAAATGTGCTGGTTGAAATGTGAAATTTAGGGGTCGCTTGTATTACAAGTGTCCGTTAAACGAGAATCACTACCGAAGCTTTATGTGGCATGATGAGTTTAATAACTCTTCTCCAACGAACACGACTTCTAATATAAGGCCAAACGAAACTGAAGCTTCAAATGCGTCGACACCAGTGTTACTAGACCATTCCAATACTAGTAGTCATCGTATTCATAGTGATTTGGAGATTCAAGTTTTAGTTATTTTCATGGCCATTGTACTTGTTTTGATTGTAGTAAATTATAGGAAAAATAATTTAATATGTTACTGACACACTTTTTGTTGAACATGTAATTTCAAGACATGCAGTATTCATAATGATCAGTCACGGGACATGTATTATCATTTCAGATTGCAGATTTCAGACATGTATTTAATTTCAGAGTTTGACCAAATCTCTTGCTTATATTGTATCAAATGCCAACTTCTGCATCTGTATACCTACTGATATTTAATCTGTTGCTTTTATATTGTGTCATATCAGTCCATTTTACAGCTATGAATCTGTCCAATTTACAGCTATTAATCTGTTGCTTATATTGTTTATGATGGCTGCATTATAATGCAGCGTAGCATCAAATATATTGCAGACCTTGTAAATTGTGGTGTTCTATTAATGCAGATTTTGACTAACACATATATAGGAGAATGTGCTAAACTAAATTGCAGAGTAAACAATGTATTAAACGCAACTTCTTAATCTCCTAATCTCTCTTGCATCCTATATAAGATAGTATCATTTCCTATGCAATTCATCACCTCACACTAACCTCATTTCTAAAAGAGAAGTATGGATGATATTCCTCCACAATCTTTCTACTTTCACTCCATCAAATGGAATTCCGATATGGATCGTTTCTTGATATTGGTCCTATCCTTCTATAAGGAGAAGCATGGATGGGAAGGTGGTTACGTGTCGGAAAATATTCTTCACAATGCTAAGTTTGTTTTGAACAAGCATTTTGCTTCCGATTTAACTTGGTATCATAGCACAAACTTTATCAATACCTTCTACAACCTTACGCTTTTGACCTTTACCTTTCGATGTGGACGGAGAAGTGTGCACGGTTCTAGCCTCAGGGTGATACGAACTATTGGTTGCACCATCTCCTGAAATGATGTCTTCCATATCCACATGGTAATCCCCAAAAATGTAGCCTTGTTCTACTGATGCAAAGTCTTGTTCCAATTGATTAATAGCTTCGTACACATCGAAAGCCCCTTCACCGTTCACTCTATCCTTCCCAAAAATCTCTTTCCAATCCTCGTACATTGACAAGCTTTTTTTGTGAGTGCGTTTTGCATTTGCATCAATCTGTAGTACCAACACATGAGAATCATAAGTATGACATGTTATTCAAAAAAAAAAAAAAACATAAAAAAGTCTTTACTCAATCAAATATATCAATATACGCATACCTTAATTATGTCCTCCCAAAGAGAGTCATCATAATCCACCGTGTGATTGCCATTTGCATTGAACCCAACACCACTTTGACTAAGAACCGTACACAAGGAGTTGTAGACCTTCTTCCAAATAGATAGTTTAGAATGCATGTGCGGACTACCTTTCAAGTCTGTCCCCGACATCTTCTTCTTAAAACTATCCTCAAGCTTGCTGAGATAGCCAGCACTAAAATTATTATCGTATTTCCATCCTTGGGTGACAAATTCTTTCATCGCCAAAAGCAAAGTCTCATCTTCCTTAGGTGTCCATACTCTTCGGTTCTTTTCAACTCGTTTACCCTTTCCGCTAATGGCATCACGACTACCTAAAGACATACATATTAATTGGATATACAAACTGATTGAAAAGGACAAGTTCATGAACCATGAAGAAGGTTCTGTATAAACAAACAACATGTTATAAATATTTAAATTTTGGTCTACTTCAACAATTAACTACTTCTATCTACAACCATCAACATTACTTATGGCCATCAATTTAACATTACTATACAACAGGTTCTACCTAATAGCCATACAAATGACATAATTCTATAGACATTTCAATAGACATGTTAATGGTATATGCAAGCATTTCTACAAACATTTCAGGTGCACCTGCAACAGTTCAGTTGTTCTACCTAATAGCCATACGAATGACACAATTCGATAGACACTTCAATATACATGTAATGGTATATGCAAGCCAACAGTTTAGTCGTTCAAGCACATCACTTGAACAAAACTTGAATTTTTTTTATACACATCTCTATAAACACACAAGCAGGTTCATAATTTCATAAGCTTAATGTCAACAATACACGTTCATCAATTCAAATTGGAATAGGGCCTATACAAACTAAAAAATCCAAACAAATTTATGTTGTAATATACATGTTGGAAAAATATTGGGAAGAGGAAAAAATAAATAATATTCTGGAATAATAAGGATGAAGATTACAGTAGTGAAACTTGCTACTCTAAAAAGCTATTCTATTACAAAAGAATAAAATATTGATGGAAGCCGAGTCAAGGAAAGAGCCCTCTTTCCGCAAGACAATATTACGCCCCAGTAGTGCTCTTGGTAAGGCGTATTGTCTCCAAAGATAAAACGGCTTTCGTCTCGGTGGTGGCAGCACTGCGAACCAATGAGCTCCGACGAACTGGAAAAGATTGAGGACAAAACTTCTTCTAAATGCTTGAAGAAGAAGAATGTAGCAAGATGCTTGTTGTGAATGATGTGGGTGACTCTCTCGTGTTTGTGAAATGCATGAACACCACCTAAATATAGGTCAAATCCACTCAAGAGGAGTTATATGAATTAATTGAGATAAATGTCCATTCATGTCAATTGATTCTCATTCAAGCCACTGGACGTTACATGAGTTACTCAAATTAGTGGTAATTAATTATAATTAATCCACATAATTTGGACATACATTTGTCTACATTCATCAAAAGCTTGTTGATAAGAAGCTTGACATCACAACTTGATAAGGAGCTAGATGTTACAGATCGATCCCACAGGTTGATTACAAAACCAACTCAAGGAGATTGATATCACAGCTTGACATCACAAGTTGAACATGTCTCGGGACAGATCGTTTGGGACAGATCGTTGGGCAGATCATTGTGCAGGTCGCTGCCCAGCGGCATAGCTAGCTACTGCCCAGTGGCACAGCTAGCTGCTGGCCTAGTCCACCTGTTGGCATAGTTAGTGGCACAGGCCGTTTGGGACAGCTAGCTGTCCAGTGGCACAGACCATCTGCTGGCCCAGACCACCTGCTGGCACAGGTAGTGGCACAAGCCGTCTGGGACAGCTAGCTGTCCAATGGCACAAACCATCTATTATCCCAGACCACACAGGTCGTCTGGGACAGCTAGTTGTTCAGTGGCACAAATCATCTACTGTCCCAGACCACATACTGGCACAGGTAGTGGCACAGGCCGTCTGCTGGCCCAGATCACATAGACATTTAAGAAATATAATTATTCTTTATATAATAACATAATATACATATATATATATATATATATATATATATTCTCAAAATTTATGTATGCTAACATGCGTTTTAATATTTATCGTCGTGACATGAAATTTTTTTAATATGAATTTAAGCAAAATTTTAATAAGTTATTTAAAATAAACTTTTATTTATTTTGAAATATAAAAATATAAAAATATATATATACTTTCTCTATGAGAGCAATTTAAAACTAATTAGTATTAAGCCTGATAATTAAGGATAAATTTTACAAATTTTTAAAGTAACATAAAAATGAGTCAAGATATAAATTGGGTCATGTTGAAATTTTGGGCCATGTTGAAATTGTGGGCCTTTGAACATTAGTTCGGCCACTAAAAATAAAAAGAAATGAACAAATTAAAATGATCCCTGTATTGGTTTAGGATTTTAAAAGACTTTTTTTTATAAAAAAATCCGCTGGTATTCAAATAGGATTTTATGTCATTTAAAAATAATCCACTGATATTCAATCAGGATTCTTAAAATTTTTTAAAGAATCCATTGAAATCCATCGGTATTCATTTAAGACCTTTTACTATTTAAAAAGAATCCATTGGTATTCAAAAATATAAGGATTTTATAGGATTGTTCAGTCAGATGGATTTTGATGGACTTTTTACTGTTATTTCTAAATGCTAACAATCCGATAGAAACCCATGAGATTTCATAGGACTCTTGAAGTGAGTTATAAATACAACAATCTCTATTCACCGCCGCTGCATATTTCTCCTGAGCGCTGCATAGTTTCTCTTTTCCTCTTCTTTCTTCTTTAATTGATTTTCTATTCTAGGAAGTTGGAGTTCTTTCTTCTTTAATTGAATCTCCCCATGAAAAGTTATTGACGTGGGTTTTGCTTAGTCGCAGTCAGTGTCTCCACCGCCTCTGCGCATGTGTCTTCTCCAGTTTCATTTTGTCGCGTGGCAACACAAAAGTCATGATTTTATTATGTTTACGTTTATTTATGTTGAGTTGTTTTCATTATTTTTATTTCATTCATGATTATGTCATAATGCAGGTATTCTCGTCACCTCGTCACCTCCGGTCAGTTGAAATTATGTATAATATCTTTACATATTCTTTTCTCATTTCTCTGTATTTTGCTTTTGCTAAGTCCTGCCACTCATAGATAACCACACTTTTTTTTACTTCTCAATCAAATTAGTGCTTCTCATTTAAATTATGTTTACATTTGGAAATTATGTTTATCTTTTCACAAATTATGATTTGAAGAAAAAGACAAATAAAGTCATGATTTTATTAAATTATGTTTTCAAACGAATTACTTTTTGATATTTTGCAAAATGAGTTGAATGATCTTGGTCTTGATATTTGATAATGGATCAAATATGAAAGGAAAAAATAAGGGGTGCAAAAAAACTAATAGATAAAATGACTTTTTATACTCTTTGTGGTTATCATAGTCTAGCATTGTGTGATATGGCCAACACCCAGATACTTTTTTGGAATCAATAATATTTATTTTTTGTATTAGAACATCTGAGACAATCTTTTTTAGAACATTTTGCAGTCCTCTACATCTAGTTTTGCACCAATTCCACAAAACTATTTGCGTATTTGATTTTATATTTTATAAGACATTGTCGTAATATATTATTATTTTTAAATTATATTTTAATAAAATTTAAAGGCCTAATTTTATAATTAGCATGTGACCTCGATTTTGATTGAGGCGGGCCTGGTAAATACATGATTGATACTGTAATATTATTTGCTTTTAATTGGTTTATTATTAATTGGATTGCATAATATAACATTATTTATTTATTATTCTTGATTCAATTCGATTTATTAAAAAAATGCATATTTATTTATTATGTTTTTAATTGGATTACATAATATGTAGTACTGTTATATTTATTTATTAATCAAAAGACAAATGACTAAATACTAGCTATGCTTGGAGGAGTAGTATAGCTATGGATATGTGGATGAATGTTACTTAGGAGAACATTATATTATGGAGAATTATTATTATTATTTTTATCTTTGACTCTTTTTAAATTCATATGTATGAAAAAAAATCATGAACTCTTGTCGTATGTCATAAATCCATCAAAATCTGCAAAGTCCACAAAGTCCTACAGATTCCATTAAAATTTTGATTAAAAAGTTTTTACAAAATCCTGCAAAATCTTAAAAGTCATAAAAATCCTGCAAAATCTTTTAAATTTGTATGATTTTTTTCAGCTCAAAAAGTCCTTTAAAATCCTAATCCAATACATCCCCCTTAATAAAGCTAAGGGAATGAATTTGTGGTAACTTTGAGATTGACGATTGGGCATATCAGACGAAAGGGGTGATTGCTCTTTTTCAATGTATCGTCTTATGGTGGGGTTGGGTTGGGATGAGTGAATTATTTCAACCAGGATGGGTGGAGTGACACTGCAACAACAACATCATTTTGAAGTGATGACAATGGCTCCATTGAGCCGATTGGACAGAATAATGGAGTAACATGGTGGTGATACAATGGAGTTACATGGTGGTGATACAATGGACAAAACTAAAAACTTAAGTCAGTTACAATGGAAGAAACTAGAGATATATATCTCTCTATCTGTAAAATACACATTATGCATGTATACTATTCCAGCTTTACACGTCAGCTAAAATCTAAACAACTTCTAGCTGTAAAAACGTGAAAGCACTTCTTCCTTATTTAATAGCAACTAAATAACAAGATTAAATCTCCACCATAGATCTAATATATGATCTAACGGTGTAACACCTTTCTTCTTCACGGAACATTCTTCGACATCTTCCATCTCTCGAACTCCATTTCGAAGAAGTACAGTCTAATCTCCATTACCCCCTCCCTCTCAAGATGGGACTGGCACACATCCATTACGCCCATCTTGGACTTCAAATCGAGGGCCAGCCAAAGCCTTGGTAAAAAAATCTGCAAGTTGATCTTTGGTAGGCTCATGAAACAGTGATAAGAAGCCAGATTTATAATGCTGCCTCACAAGATGGCAGTCTATATCTATATTCTTTGTTCTTTCATTAAAGACCTAATTTTTAGTGATGTGAATAGCTGCTACATTGTCACAGTAAAGAGGTATAGGGATCTTAGCAGCAATCTGAAAATCTCGAAGAAGATAACTCACCCATACCAACTCCCTCGAAGTGGACTCAATGCTCTATATTCTACCTCAGCTGAGGACACAGATACAGTAGATTGCTTTTTGCATCGCCATGAGATGAACGAACCCCCTATGTATATGCAAAACCCTGTA
Organism: Leonotis leonurus; assembly: GCA_026898415.1. Lineage (NCBI taxonomy): Eukaryota > Viridiplantae > Streptophyta > Magnoliopsida > Lamiales > Lamiaceae > Leonotis > Leonotis leonurus. The sequence continues at coordinate 1,084,454 of JAPKLX010000038.1, read as the reverse complement.
AGAGAACGGTGAGTATCCTTGCAAGAACCCCAATCAGCATCAAAATATCCATAAACATCAAACACATCTGAAGCAGGAAAGTAAAGGCCCAAAGAAGGACAACCCTTCAAATATTTTAACACATGTAAGGCAGCTTGCCAATGAGAAGTAGTAGGATAAGCAACGAATTGACTTAATTGCTGGACAACAAAAGAAATGTCAGGCCTCGTGAGATTGAGATATAATAATCGCCCTACAAGCCTTCTGTAGGCATGTGGTTGGTCTAGAGCTTCACCATCCTCCTTACTCAGTTGTAATCAGTAGGTAGTGGTGTGGAAACTGAACTACAACCCGTCATTCCAGAAGACTCTAGTAAGTCCAAGATATACTTCCTTTGGTTGAGATAGGTACCAAGTAGCACTACGGGCTATCTCAACCCCCAAAAAATACTTAACCAAGCCTAAGTCTTTAATAGTGAAAGACTTATGTAAATAATCATTCAACTCCTGAATGGCAACAATGTTAGGACCTGTGATAAGAACATCGTCTACATACACAAGTAAGCATATGAAATCATGGCCTGACCCCTTTAGAAATAAACATTGATCAGTTGTGGACTGAGAAAACCCACAAACAAATAATGTATTACAAAAGGCTGCATTCCATTCCCTGGAAACCTGTTTTAAACCATATAAACTTTTCACCAGTTTGCATACTTCACCTGGTTTAGCATTAGCATATCCTTGGGGTGGCTTCATGTATATCCTCATGAAGAAACCCATGTAGGAACGCATTGTTGACATCAGCTTGGTGCACTTCCCAGCCCTTAGATGTTGCCACTGCAAGAAGAAACCTAACTGTTACAAGCTTTGCAACTAGAAACAATACTTCATTGTAATCAATACCAAATTCTTGGTTGTAACCTTTTGCAACCAATCGTGCCTTAAATCTCTCCACTGTTCCATCAGATTTAAGTTTGACCTTATATACCCATTTTTCTTTACCTGGAGGGAGTGTGGTAAGAAATCAGGTCTCATTGTCCTCCAATGCTTTAAGCTCCTCCTTCATGGCTTTGTCCCACTCTACAAACTGACTAACAACTTTGTAAGATGAAGGTTCCTGGAGATTGGTGACATTAATTGTTTTATATGTTTTTGGTCTCGTTTCTCTCGTAATTCGGATTAGGATTGGTTGATATTGTCGATCAAGTTGATACTTGGGTATGTTATTTGCTACTTTGTAGGTGAAAGATCGACATTAAGAGCTAACAAGGCTCGAGAGGAGAAACGAGACGAAAAGACGAAGAAAAGTGAAGAAAAAGCGTGGAAAAGTCAGAACGTGGGGCTAGCGGTCGCTAGCCCCTAGCGAGCGCTAGGCTACGCTATGAAGAGTGAACAGAGAAAGGGGCTAGCGGTCGCTACCCCCCTAGCGACCGCTGGCCCCTGGAAAAAGAAGAGAGACAGAACAGTGGGGCAGCGCTCGCTACCCCCCTAGCGAGCGCTACCCCCTTCAACCATTACTCATCCAGCGCTGGGGCCTAGCGAGCGCTAGCCCCCCAGCGCTCGCTACCCCGGCGCGATCTCCTTCCCCTATTTAAACCTCCTCCGCGTGATATTTCAGGGATTTCCTTCCATATATTTTAGTTCTAGTCTAGGGTTTAGACCACAAGAGAAAACATTCTAGTCTAGATTTTATTTTCAGTTCGTCTTTCATTTCAGTTGTGGATTCGTTCGTGATTCAACTCGGAGATTTATTTTAATTCAGTATTTCTTTTCAATCCAGTGAGTTCTTTATTGCTTACTTTACTGCTTTCTTTATTGCTTTCTTATTTTCCTTTATGTGTTCTTATTCCTTTGCCTTAATTCTGATTAATTATCAAACTATTAATACAAACCTTTCAATCATGTTAATCAATCAGTTTAAGGCATGTCTAGATTTTGTTTCTTTAATTATTCATTCTTAGAAATAGGATTTAATTGTTTTCTTCATTCTTGCCTAGATAGTTCGTATTTAAATTCCTTTAATCCTTTTTGCCTTAATTAGCACTTAGTTAGAAAACCAAAACCCTCATTCTTTTACTGCTTTTATGTTCTTCAACGTGAATGAAGCCCTGTTTAGCCTTCCTTGAGAGTACGATTTGGGTTATGCTTAATTACACTATTAACAATGATCTCATCCAAATTGCGAGTAATATAGTTCATTAAGCACAACACATCCCTTTAAGTATATCGGCTGGAAACATTCCTCGTGCCCAATACTGATCCCTTATCGGACAGTGGGTCTGGACTCAACAACGCCACTTACTTAAGGGTATATTTGAGTGAAATAAGTATATCGGCTGGAAACATTCCTCGTGCCCAATACTGATCCCTTATCGGACAGTGGGTCTGGACTCAACAACGCCACGTACTTATTGGAGCGAAACATTAATCATAAAAGAAGTATGCTCCAAGGACAGATGTGGAGTGAGCAAGAATGGAAAAGTGGGAGGAACCAGTACAGATTTTGGCACCTCAGGAGAAGACACAACAACTCCTATATAATCAGACATCCATACAGGAGGTCTGATAGCCCGAGCTCCTTTCCTTAGTCTTCCGGTTTGTCTGGTTTGCAACACACCATGTGGAGACTGTGGAGATGCTATATTCTATGGTGTCTCCACATCAGAATCTGATCTTTTATCATCATGTGGAGAATGAGAATCAGATATGGAAGTACCTTCATCATCAACATTCTGAGAAGACATGGTTGGAAATGTAATATTAGGAACAACAATATCAGAAGTCCCATCAAAGGCATATGTAGAGAGGAACCTAACATCTCTGCAAATTAACAACTTCTCATGCTCCAGCTAATACAATACATAACCTTTATAGTTTGGAGAGAACCCTAAGAAAACACATTTAACACTTCTATCATCAAACTTAGTTCTCTTAGGATCCAGATTCACAGCATAAGCAAGACAACCAAATTTTTGTACAGATTGCATATCTGGATTATGACCAAATAGATGAAAATAAGGACTGCTCCACTCTAAGACTTTACTTGGGAGTCTGTTGATAATCCATGTGGCCATTAACATTGAATATGGCCAAAATTTGTGTGGGATTTTACTTTTAAGCATAAGAGCCCTAGCTATTTGTTATAGGGTTCTATGCCTCCTTGCAACTATCCCATTTTGTTGGGGTGTGTAGACACAAGACCGTTGGTGAATGATACCAAGATCATTAAGTAAGGAAGCCATGCTGTGATTTAAGAATTCACTTCCATTATCATATCTCATAGTTTTAACCCTCCTACCAAACTGAGTCTGTACCATATTAAAAAAACTTTTAAGCATGGAGAAAACTTGATCCTTAGAATGCATCAAATAGGTCCAAACCATCCTAGTATGATCCTCTACAATTGTAAGCATGTACTTAGCATTACACATGTTTTCATGCAAGTAGGGACCCCAAACATCAACATGAATCATCTCAAACGTTTCTACAGATCTTCTATGCAATTTAGGAAATGGACTCCTAGCTAGTTTAGCCTTGAGACATAACTCACATTGCGTGATCTTAGCAACTTCTTGTGCAGTCAGTTTGCCCTCTATATGTGGAATGTGCTCCATGGTCTCCAAAGAAGCATGTCCTAAAGCTTCATGCCATTCACCCACTGTAAGAAAGGCCTGATGAAGAGTATGAACCTTGGGTGTCTGCTGCAAGATAGGATTAAAAACATAGTGATTTCTTATGTTCTTTCCTTTACCAAGTATTCTCTCATTTCTGTCTCTTTGGATAAGATAATGAGATTTCAAAAATAGACACTTCACATCAAAGTCCTTGATTAACTGAGCTACAAAGATAAGGTTGTGGGTGAATCCAGGTGCACACAAAACATCCTTCAAAACCAGCTCCTCATTTACTTTTACATCACCCTTATAACATACTGTTCTAGAAGAGCCATTAGGAAGATGAATATCATGCCTCTGCTCAAGCTTGCTCACTGAGTACATAAGATGTGGATTTCCATGTATATGTGAGGAAGCACCTGAATCCAATACCTAAGAGTTGACATCCATTCCTTCTCCAACTGTAAAAACATAGTGACCTGTGAACAACATATCATCAGTAGCAGACTTTTGTATCATGTTAGCATCATGCTTCATGATACCCACTGGATCTCCTTTATCTAAACTACCCATACACTTAGCTATTTCACATTGGACCTCCTTCATCTCCCTCATCAATCTACACAAGTCAACAGATGTCTCAAGTCCTTTTAAATCTCTGTTGTCATGCTCATTAGTCGGACCAAAATCTACACAGTTAGCCTTAACTTTCCCTCTGTTGTTCTTCAATTTCTGGAATGACTCAGGATACCCATGTAGCTTGAAACAATTCTCCTCCTCATGACCATGAATTTTGCAACGTGTACAGTACAATTTCGCCTTCTCTTCCTTAGTTCTCCTTGGTTTAAATATAGATTGCTTCCCCTTAGTATCCCGTCCAGAGCTTTGACCAGAATTACTGAACATAGCTTTTCCAGGATGCATCAATAATGGATTCCCTCCATCAACACTATCCATTACTGATTTCTGATCCTCAGTTTGTTTGCAGTAGCATAGAATATTCACAATTAATGGACGACAAATGATCCATAAACAATATCTGATTCCTAGTTGCATCATAAGAATCATTCAACCCAAGGAGAAATTGCATCAAACGAATCTCCTGTTCTTTCTTCCTAGAGCTCCGTCGCGCACCACATACGCACTCACACGGTGTACGAAACATATCAATTTCTTCCCATAAGTGTGTGAGATTATTAAAGTACACCAAAATACTTTGATTACCTTGCACAAAATTACACACCTCACGTTTCAAGCGATAGAGTTTCGGGCCATTATTTCGCCCAAATCTCTGGTTCAACGCTTGCCATAATCGTCTTGTACTATCCATATGAGTGAAAGGATTAACTAATTCCTTAGATATAGAGTTGAGTATCTAGGATGTTACCATATAGTCAGCTCATATCCAATTGTTATAGTGCGGAGAAGTGATCGGTGGAATGCTGATTCTGCCATCAACGAACTCCAATTTGAACTTCGCTCCAAGAGCTCGTCGAATACATTTGCGCTAATTAAAGAAATTCTCCGTGGTTAGAGGGGATGCCAGCAGTTGCATGCCTGGATGATCCGCCTTATTGATGGATAAAACTTCATTTAGCTGTTTGTCACTAAGAGCAACTCGCTAACGATCATCATCCTCCTCTTCAGAGCTGTGGTCATCAGTATCAGAAGCCACAGAATGCCTAGGTTCCTCAAGCTCTTTGCCGTGCTCTTCGTCACGCCTGTTTCTTCAATTGCCATGGCTCTCTTCCTGCTCCTCATTGGCTAGGAATTGCCATGGAACCTTCTTCTGCTTCACCATGGTTGCAATCAACCTTTGGATCGATTACAGGTCTCGTGATACCATATTGAATTTGGATTTTAACAAGTTAATTGTAAAGATAAATTCATTGATTGAAAACTAAGAACTCAAGTTAGTTACAATGGAAGAAGCTAGAGATATATATCTCTCTCTATCTGTAAAATACACATTATGCATGTATACTATTCCAGCTTTACACGTCAGCTAGAATCTAAACAACTTCTAGTTGTAAAAACGTGGAAGCACTTCTTCCTTATTTAATATAAACTAACTAACAAGATTAAATCTCCACCATAGATCTAATATATGATCTAACGGTGTAACACCCTTCTTCTTCATGGAACACTCTTCGACATCTTCCATCTCTCGAACTCCATTTCGAAGAAGTACAGTCTTATCTCCATTAGTTATCCGGAAGATCGGAATGATGACACATGTTATGAAAATATCGGTATAGATGATCGCACTATTTATAACACAAAATATGTGTAGTAATAGAACAAACAGAGTATCGTATCCACAAACACCGGTATGCAAATACACACTGATTAAATAACAAATATATCTATTGAGGTTGAAGAATGTAACATATTTATGTTTATTGAGGCTTTCTGCACAATGAGAGAGTTGGAATTTACTCTTCATCATGTGACGAAGGCATATCATATACACCCACTTGGTGAGATGGGTAGGTTCACCTTAGTTAATCAGACGATGCCTCTTCTTTTTCTTAGCTTCAAGGATGCCAAAAATGTTGGAAGAAAGGTCATTTCTTTGTATCTTTCAACGCGTTGGGTTCATAATATGGTTCCAATGTTTGAGAGCATTGGTGCTCGATGAGTGAGTGCTCGAGTTGGGCTGACTAGAACATATTTTCTTTTTCAGATTAATGCGCTTCTGAATTATCTTTATTTTCTTTTCATGTTGATTTGGGTTGATTGACCATTAATTAGTTCATGGCTATGAAACACGGTTGAATACGGTTTTGAGCTATTCTCCAGAAAAAACGTCATTACAAATTCATCTTAACCAAAGAGAATATTCACTCGACTTCACTTCGTGAACGAGTTGGCGGATGTACTCATCCCCCATCTCAATCACTTACAGTTGAAGGTAACTTTCATTTTTGTTAAGTTTATAACTTTAGTTGACTTGTATTCTTACACAGTTTTTTCAAGTTACGTCATGTCCCAACCTTCCAAGATAGCTCCTCTTTTTGGTAAAGATGTGGTGTCTCAATCGCATGAACACAAGAAGAAGAAACAAATGGTCAACTCTAGTTTATATGAAAGTGCTAAGATGGTTGATGTTGCCCCATCTCCTGCTTTGAAGGATGATCGGGGAAAAGAGAGCGTTGATTGGGCTAATAAATGCGATGAATATGATGGTAGGTTGGTTTTCTCATTCGCGAAGAATGCTACAACACATTCTCACTTTGGCCCTATAATGAGTGAGGCTGAGAAACTAATCTTTCCAGAGGATCGTGCATACTTCGAGCATCAAGGCGATAGTGTCATGGTGCAGACTTGCTTTGAAAGTGCCTTTAAGGTATGTCATTTTGACCTTTTATGTCTTTTTTGACTTTTTTACTTCTTCCGTCCCACTAATTTAGACACACTTTGACCAAAATTGTGGAAGTTTTATGGTCAAAATGTATGCAAATTAGTGGGACATAGGGAGTATTATTGATCATTTTGTTGTTATGGTCTCTTCCTTTATAGTTGACCCAGATGGCTGGCTATTTGATGGAGAGGATTTCTTCCTTGATCAATACAATCAAAATATTGAAGGTCGAACGTGTGAACATGCTGGCTGAGGTGGACGAGGCTAAAAGTTACAAGAAGAATGCTATAAAAAGGATAAAGAATCTCAAGGATCTCAAGGATGCCAAAGAAAGGGTGATTCGAGAAGATGAAGTCAAGTACCAAGCTCTTGAGGCTAAGGTTGCTGAGCTCGAAGATAGGATCATCTTTGTCCAACTAGATACCGAAATTCGATGTAATGGTCTCTTCACCATTAATTACCTCAAGCATCACCCTGAAGGTGGGATGGATGTCTCCCATCATGTGGAGGGTTACTGAGGAGTGGAAGAGGGATGGATCAGTTAAGTGATGTTGAGTGATACGATCAAGTATCAGCGCACACTTTGAGCGTGTCCAAGCTCCGATTCGAAGTCTTAAAACTCCAGAAATCTGATAATTTTTTTCATTTCATTCACTTCAGCAAAATACATATATATAGGGCGGCTAAGGAAGCTTACCGAGGAAGACTCGATAAAAAGCCACTACTCTGATAAAAGTAGTAAAAAGTTCACTTCTACCAAGATTAGAATAAAGTAACAAATTTTATGTAGAGTATATAAACACCTAATCTAATATAAGATCATTTCATGGTTTCCCTAAAACATAATCTCTATATTTAAGTGGAAGTGTGTGGCTATGAACTGGACGCATCACTCTTCCTCTTTCTGCTTCTTTTGGCCCATTTTTAAGAGTCGTATCACTGAGTCTACCAATCTCGGTGAGAGAATTTCCAGGATGAACAAGGAAGATTTCACATGATCATATCGATAAATAATTATTCGTGCTTCTAGTGATTGAATTTTTAAGACATTTTTTTTGTTTATTTATGTTGTGTATTATTTGGATCTTGGTTTAACTATTCGAATCGAATTGGGTGCCTTATTTCCCTTATTTATTTGGGTGCCAGAGTAACTTTATATGATCTTTTGTTTCGTTAGCTTTGTATTAGTACAAGAATCTCATTTTTATACATGTGTGAGTGTTGGTATCCCATTTTCTCTAATTCAATTTGTAATCGAACCGAACTGAAGCGAATACTGTCAAGCTTGAGTTTGGCTCGTTTAAAAATTTGAAAGCTCGAGTTGGTTCGAGTTCTAAAAATCAAGCTCGAGTTCAATTCGAGTTCGGTTCGTATATTATTCAATTTAATAGTGAATTTGAACCCGAGCTCGAACTCAACTCGAGTTCGTTAAATATTCGAATTCAAACTCATTAAAAAGTTTGTTTATTACTCCCTCCGTCCACCAAGTATTTGCGCACTTGGGTTGGGCACGTGTTTTAACGAATGATGTGAATGTGTTGTGAGTGGAGTAAGAGTCCCACAATATTTATTAATTAAATATGTGTATATGAATTGAAGAAAAGTTAATGGTTGATTGATAAATAAATTAAATATGATATGAGTGGAATGAGGGTACCACATTATTTATAGTTAAATATGTAATGTGAGTGATTAAAAAGGTAACGGTGAGTCCAACAATATAGATATAATTATTAAAAGTAGATGTGTGCAAGTCTTTTGTGGAATTAATAAAGTACACAAATGTGAAAGTTCTTTGTGGACGGAGGGTGTATATTATTTGAGTTAATATATATATATATATAAATAATAAGTTCGCGAATTATTCGAAACTCGGCTCGTTAACAAAGTTCGTGAACTTTTTGAGCTGAATACCATTAGGCTCGAAAAATAATTCAGGGCTCGAGTTCGATTCGTTTAACAATCTGAACATGATCGTTGAACCCAAAATCCTCCAGTAGTGGCCCCTCCACAGTAACAATATTAGATCAAAACTAGCATTCATTCCTCACAAAGTAAAGTATTTAATTGAATACATATTACAATTGTCACTTGGCATAAAAAAATATCTAATCATTCAACAACCTCATCAAACCCAAAAAAATCTACTAAAAGAAGTGAAGTACCTCTTATTGTAAGCATTTCAGTAAAAGCTATATAAGACATAGTAACTTCTATTTTCTTCAATACTGTATTCGTAGCTAGGCTGAGAGTGACGTCAGCACATGGCGTATTTGTGGGTCCAGGTACGAGCCATTGAGTCGTACTTTGATTTATCAGTTTTATACGTATGGGCTATCTCTGGAACCAAAGGATCATCTGGGTTTGGATCAGTTAGCAACGAACATATTGAAAGAAGCACCTGCACCAATAATCGACTTTAATTGAATATATTTTGAAATAATTAAAAGTCTAATACTGTTGATAGAAGAAAGAAAGAAAGTAGTATGATATTATTAATTGTAGTATTCCCTTCGTCCCGCCCTAAGTGTTAAGCTTTCTATTTTTGGGTTGTTCCAATACAAGTGTTATATTTACTTTCTAAAACAACTTTATTACTCACGCAACTTTAAATAATATATATTTCTATCAACATTTATACTACTTTTCTCATCTCCTTAAATCCCGTGCCTGAAAGCAAAAGTATCACTTAGGGCGGGATGGAGGGAGTATTACTTAAGGTGTAACGAGAAAAAGAAAATACCTTAGAAATGGTGAGAGCTGGACTCCACTGATCTTTGAGGATATCTAAACATATGTTTCCGTTGTTGTTTATGTTGGGATGAAATACTTTTGTCCTGAAGGCTACCTGCATGATGCATCACACAACAACAGTTATCTATATCTATAGTCTGTGTATATATTTTTTGAAAAGAAAATAACATTAATAATAAATTAAGAGAAAGAAAAAGAGGTACCTTAGGAGGTTTGAAAGGATAATCAGGAGGGAAATGGATGGTAACTTGGAAAACACCACCAGCATAGGGGCTCTCATTTGGTCCTATTATTGTTGCTTGCCAATGGAACATATCTTGAGCCACTGGACCTAATTTCATATCATTCATTCAATTAGTTACTATTTTACTATCATAACATATATACAAATTTATTTCAAAAAAATCAAAAGAAAAGAAATCCCAAGTCTTGATTGATATAAGTTGTGAATGTTTGTACCTGCACTGCATGAAGTAGGAGGGTCTCTCTGCAACTCTCTAAGTTCCTTGAGAATTCTTCTGGATGCCATTATGGGTCGACCCGAGGAAGCTTTTGATGGATATGATATGATCCTTAATATTTTTATTGTAGAATGTAGCAATGGAGAAATGGGATATCTCAACTAGTGTTCCAACTATGATTATATAGGAGAAAGAGTATGGTGTATGGTACAAATTCCATTCAGAAAGGGACCCCTTTCTAATTATTTTCAATAAGAAGAGGAACCATTTGACTTTGAGAAAAGCATCCCAATTCTAATTGATTTTCAACACCATCATAAATCTCAACCCCATCACTAAATTTGGTGGAAGATAGTAGTACTCTTCAAATAGCACTTGGTGGAGGGGAACAATTTTGTTTCCTCTAAAGTACAATTTTCTTGAAGAGGATATTTGCCAAATCTTAGTAAAATCAAATATAGAAACCGGCCAATAGTCATTCAACAAAGGAGGGTATGGAGATTGGTGCTCAAATATAAAAGGAATCTAATCCTCTATTGCTTTTTAAGTTTAAAGAAACTTTATTCCCTATCTTTCAAGAAAATGACAAGTTGACAATGGCACAAACACATATATAGTAAGTATAACGCGTGATAATTAAGCCAACAATTTAAGAACATGAAGCTACAGATATACATAATAAGAAATACTCAAAAGACTGAGCTCCACCACTTTGAGTGGTGAGCATGTCACACAATTGCAATAATGAGTTGGCAAAAGGAATACTAGTCACAGATGAAAGGGAATAACTGCAACCGTATGTATATATGATTTGTATATATATGGAAAAGGTAAATCAAGTCAAAGACAGAATGTAAGAACCCTTAACAACATAAAACCTTGGTCTAATTAATGAATGAAAAAAGAACAAATTAAGACACAAAGAAAAGTGGCCTTAAGTATTGAGTTAACACTTGTATGTCAAAGCACGAAGAAGAATTTGATCCACCTATACTTCCATGGAGGTCACGTACTTTGATCGAAAGGCATGCAAGGGCACTCCTAGTTCTCTTCCTGAGGCAAAAAGAAACGGAAAACAACATGACGGTGGTAGGAGCATGAAAGCGATTGCTGGACATATCATTACACCTAATGCTGATCACAATATAGAACAAGCCTTTTGAGCCTTTCCCTTCTTCTTCTTTGTCTTGGGAGGTTGGAGCACAACTTTAATGGCAGCATCAAAAACTTGTTTCACATTCTGGAGGTGAAAGCATATCAAGAACACCATTTTAGTATGAACTTTGAAAACATTGTGGAAATTTATAAATTTACGAGGGAACTCCTCCAATACAGTAAAATTTGAAATCAATAAAGACCTGTTGGGTCTTTGAACTACACTCAACGTAAGAAGGAGATGCAATCAACTTCCTCAGCTCCTCCCCCTGGAAGTTCGAGAAATGTAAGATTATGTTTAAGAAAAGGATGAAAAATCATTTAGCATAGCCCCTTCATATAATTAGGAAAAAAATGTACAGAAAACATCGATATAGATTAAGTAGTCAAGTTCACCTGTGCATTGGTGATCGGTACAGAACCTGGATGGTCAACAAAGAACTGCTGGTCATCCCTAAGATCTGAGTTCATATCAATAAAACACAGATCAGAATTCTTTTACATAATATTTTTAACCTTCAATGTCTGTGCATGTATCTGGATGTCAAGAGAAAATCGTAATTGTGTATATACACCAAGTACCAGAACGAGGTCCTTCTATCTCGATGTCACTGACTAACCAACTCAATCACAAATAAAATTGTGTATGTTGGAAGGATAAGAGGAATCATCACTCAAAAGAGCGACCAATATCTTAATCCAGAATATAAAAAAAAAGCAGATGATGAAATCATAAATGGCAACTAGTTACGTGCTTAGTGACAGACAATAGGAGAAAGAAGTTTCTAAAGATAAGATATATAAATGGAAATATAGAAGGCTGGACCAGGAGGCAGTCATGAACATATCAAGTATGGGGCATTGTCGAAGCTAAAACGTGTTATGATTTTTTCCTTCTTCTTTGAGGCTAAACATTGTGTTATAAACTTGTATTACAAAATACAAGAAGAACTAAAATGATGCTAAAAATCACTTCTCAGCTATTACAACTACCAATGAAATCTCAATTTGGAGACTAATTGTAGGATAAGCATACAATGTAAAGATCAAAGCATAAACAAAAGACACTGGGCTGATGTAAATTAATGTTATATATTGCAGTTTCAGAAGCAGGTAAATAAGAGCCACCATTGTGTTATCTGCAAGTCAATATACATAATCTACCCAACTCCATATTGTGTTTATATTCACTGTTATAACCGGTAGAATGGTTCATGCAATATGAAAAATTAATCAGGAGCTTTACCAAGTTTCGTGCCAACAAGAACGATAGGGACACCAGGGGCATAATGTTTCAATTCAGGAATCCACTGGAAATTAATGTAAATGAAAATAATTCAAATGACAATACACAATATCCCTAGGGAAAGTAGAGCAAAGGAAAGTAACCCAAGCTGGGTAAAACTTATGAGCAACCAAATACTTACCTTCTTGGAAACATTTTCATAGCTGGCCTTGCTTATGAGAGAAAAAGCCAAAATGAAAACATCAGCTCCACGATAACTCAGTGGTCTTAGTCTATTATAATCTTCCTGCCCTGTTCCATAAATAAAACGTAAGTTTTAATATACTTGGAACAATGACTGAGAATATATTACACATCAAAATATTAATTCTAGCTTATCTCGTATTTACCAGCAGTATCCCAGAGGCCGAGGTTAACAGTAGCACCATTAACAACAACATTTGCACTGAAATTATCAAATACAGTAGGGACATAATCCTGTAGGATTCAAAATGCAGAGAAATACGTTAAACATTAAGAATGCTACAGAATACTGTTCCAATGTCCAAGCAAAAATATCATAGCATCATAAATGAGGCCCAAGGGACATATTCTAAGCACTCACTGGTCACATAACAAAGAAGATATCACTAGTTTTTTTTTTTTCCTAATCAAATGTAATGGATCAGAATATAAGATATCACTACTTACATGTTATAGGATTCTCCTACTATTTCTAGCATGGGCAGCAACCTATTGCAGATAAAAACTTGACATCCAAAGAAAACTTGCATTGGAGACACAATCACAGATATAAACTGCCATACTCTGTTGTCCATCCTAACAAATGGACCCCTATCAAACACTTCATCACGGGAAGAGAATGGATGTTTTATGCCCAAAATATGAGCATATTTAGTGAGACGATCCACCACCACTAACACACATCCACTTTTCTAAATTTAGGCAAGCCTAATGCAGAATCCATGCTAACATCCTCCCAAACTCAAATTGGGATCAGAATGGGCTACACGACCAACACCAGATTTATGCAAATGAAAGATACAAAAACGTGAGATTAACAAATATCTGCACAGATTATATAGTCCATACATTTCAGCATCACTCATCAACATAACATAATTACAGTGCTCAATAAACCATTCGCATAGGGTAGACTGATTACTTTCCCCATTCTCCCAACTGTCATGCATATAGAAATTAACCACCTATATAAAAAGAAGAAAAAAGAATTGGCCCATTCGAAGCCATAAAAAGGCCATAATGAGGAGCAAAAATAGTCTTCACACGTATAATTGTTTTCTTTCGTTAAACTTCCCGATGACTATCTTAAAAATTCTTAGTACATTAGGTCGATTATCACTGAAAAAAGTTAAAGTCAGACCCTCCCTTCTGTTCCAATTTCGCTCTTCAGGACAAATTGAAACCGAAACAAACCGTAAACGATTGAAATGTAGAAATTTTTGTTCCGAACTTCGAGTGCGCACACATTGACAATGCTGGAATATATAGAAAAAATGCAGAGAGAGAGAGAGGGGGGGAGGCTGACCGTGGGGAAGGTGTTGCTTGTGTAGGAAATCAAGAGGCAAGTCTTCCCAACGGCGCCGTCGCCGACGGTGACGCACTTTATGAATCTAGACGCGCTCATTCTTGCAACAAACGGAGAATCGGCCTCCTACTCAGATCTTCACGTGAAGACCTGATGCCACTACCCAATTATCAACACACACACACACCTAATCACAAATAAGGCAACATGGAACAATCATGAGAAGCGTGGCAGGCAGAATTCGAACTCCTCTCAACTGGCAACAAGCGGCAGAAAAAAAATCAAAAAGGGGGGGAAAGGAAGAAATGTATGTATTGGGGGGGAGGGGGGAAAGGAAGAAATGTATGTATTGGGGGGGAGGGGGGAAGAAGAGAGAATTGGGGATCTGGATGCAGAGAGAGGGAAAGAATTAGTGATGGTAGCGTAGGTAGAGAGAGTAATGGGTGGGCAGTAATGAGGAACAACACTAGCTTATTTAGCCGGGAAATACTCCTCTCTCATTCAACCGTTTTCTCCCTCCTCTCTCTCTCTCTCCAAATCAAAGGCGTGCATTGCATTTATTTTCTATCATTCATTATTATCGCAATTATTTTTAAGGAATTAACTCATAAATATGCGTATCATTCTCTGTCTTGCAGGGGCTTTGTACTATAATAAACTATATTAATCATTGGTTCTGCGTCCCAAGTATTTTATAAGAAAATTTAAAAAATAAAGTGTGATGTTTAAAAAATTAAGAGTTAACATTTTAAAAGTAAAATATTTTAGTAGAATTAAGAGTGATTAGGGGATATTAATCTTAGCCTAAATTGTGTACTTTAATTTTTCGCAAATTATACAAGGTCGATTGCACATGGTAAGCTAACCCCGATCGAATCTCGATAGAAAGCTTAACAGAGCGTCTCTAATTCTAAGTGTTATTAAAACAAGAAAAATGAAATTCTAAACACTCTAATAAGAGATAAACGGGAGGAATAAGAAATAAAATGAAAACAATAAACAAAATAAAAATGTGAATTTGGGATTGAAGGGCCTAGAATTCAGAAAACCTACAATTAATTAAAGCATGCTCCTCTACTGATGCTATTGTTCGTTCATCAAGGAATTCCTAAAAGTTAGTCTAACTAATCACTTACGTGTTCTTAATTAGACGACAATCAAAACTCTCGATTAGATTACTCTAATAGGAGTTCCTCAACTACAAACAATGATCTGAAACTAATTAATGACTTCATAAAGTTGCTTAATTACTAACTTTTGTATTTGATAATTAAGCTGTAATTTTAACTTACATATTCAAATTACACAATAGGAAAATCAATAACAACCACGAATATGATTCTTACGTTTCCGATTTGGAATCATTATTTGATTTAACCCTAGGTCTATATTGGAATCATCTATCGATCTCAACCAATAAATGATAAATCAAAATGGTGATCAAGCGTTTCAATTAAACAAACACGAGTTAAATCAAAAGGCACGAATCAAAGAGCAATCAATAAAGAATTAAAAGAGATTCTAAATCTAGGGAGAGAAGATAATCAATCCATATAACAATCAAAATAAGAATTAAACATGTTTATAAAGATTGAGTCTCGGATTGAGAGCCGAACTCGACCTCAATCCTTCATCTCAAGTAAACTACTCATCTACCCTAGGAAAACAAGTAAGACTAGTGTTGAGAGCAATATTTCAAGTACAAGTGTTGGGAAGTGATAAAAATGACGCCCAAAAGAGGTTTTAATATCGCCTGCAACTGCCAGCCAGCAATCACTGGCTATGAGCCTCTGACGCCCAATTGCCTAGGCCCTGTTCCCAACTTATTTTTAAACTGTAGTACGTGGCGTTGTTGAGTCCAGACCCACTGTCCGATAAAGGGATTCAGTATTGGGCACGAGAAATT